>NW_006499799.1:1722523-1794203 GCF_000471905.2 Amborella trichopoda
AGCTTTCTTTATTTACTTTGTAAGACCTCGCCACTGTAAATTTGTCCTATCAATAAATGTATATATGTTTTGTCTGTCACATCTCAGGAATAACAGTATTGTAAATTCTTAGGGTGTGACATAACCCACCTTCTTTTAAAGGTGCTGCAGACCCACTAGAAGTTGAGGGATGGATTATGCAATTGGAGAAAATATTCGAGGCAATGGAATGTCCTGATGATAAGAAGGTCACTTTGGCAGTCTTTATGTTGGAATGTGAAGCCCAACATCGGTGGCAGATCGCGAAAGGGGTATTGGTCCTAGAAAATAAACCCTTGACTTGGGTAGTATTTCTAGAGACATTTAAAGAAATGTACTTCCCAGATTTTGTTCAAGATAGAAAAGAAATGGAATTCCTCGAATTAGTCCAAGGGACAAGACAGTAGCACAATATGAAGTCAAGTTTACTTAATTGACCAGGTTTGCACCACATATGGTCAACAATAAGGCAAGAAAGGTGAAAAAATTTGAAAGGGGCCTTAGATCAGCTATCAGAAGCAGAATATCAATCTTAAAATTAGGAACTTATGCCGAAATAATAGATCGAACCCAAATTGTTGAAAAACATTGCTAAGATTAGCAAAAGAGGTAAAACCAAAGAAGTCAGAGTAGGCCAATACCATCTAATCGCCTACAATTTGAAAGAGCAAACAAAAGGCCAAGGCCCACGCTATTTCAAAGCCCACTAGAGCCTTGTAAAAAATGTGGGAAGAAACATGGGATCAGACCTTGTTATTGGGAAATTGGAGCTTGTTTCCAATGTTGGAAGTTGGGGTACAAGATCAAAGATTGTCCTGCCTTAAAAATGCAGCAACATTCAAAGCCTGAAGAGGCAGCCCAAAAACCTCAGACGAGGGGAAGAGTATTCGCGATCACTCAGCAAGTCGCTCAGACCTCAAAATTGGTGATCCAAGGTACTCTTACTATTTTTCAAAAAACAGCTCATGTTTTGATTGACCCTGGATCTACTCATTCATTTGTGTCACCACACTTTGCATGCCATTTAAGGGTAGAACAAGAACAATTGGAATACATTTTAGAGGTAGCCACACCTATGGGGAATTTAATTCGTAGCAATCTAGTTTACAAGTCTTGTGTGATAAGGATAGAAGAAAAGGAACTTCTAGTGGATTTAATACTCCTAAAAATTCAAGACTTTCATGTGATCATAGGCATGGATTGGCTCTCTGTATACCATGCAAGTATTGATTGTTACAAAAAAGAGGTTACCTTTTGTATTCCAAATCAACCAGTATTTTATCTCCAAGGTATCAAAGAAGCCTCCTCACCATTTTTAATCTCCTCCATTCGGGCTAATCGTCTCATTCGAAAAGGATGTCAAGGTTTTCTTGCCTATACTAAAAAAGATAGAAAGGAAAAGATAAACTTGGACGTCATTCCGGTCGTTCAAGAATTTCCTGACTTATTCCCTGAGGAATTGTCAAGGTTACCACATAATAGGGAAATTGAATTCTCTATTGAGTTACTTCCCGGGACAGCCCGAATTTCTAAGGCCCCTTACCGACCGGCACCAGCAGAATTTAAAGAACTTAAACAACAATTGGAAGAATTACTAGAGTAAGGTTTTATCAGACCCAGTGTGTCACCTTGGGGGGCTCCGGTATTGTTTGTTAAAACGAAAGATGGGACTATGAGGTTGTGTATCGATTATAGACAGCTAAACCAAATGACAGTAAAAAAAAGGTATCCACTACCTAGAATTGACGATTTATTCGATTAATTACAAGGATCACAAGTATTTCAAAAGTTGATCATAGCTCTGGGTACCATCGGCTTAAGATTAAAAGTGATGATGTTCCCCAGACATCTTTCAGAACAAGGTATGGTCATTATGAATTTTTAGTCATGCCTTTTGGAATAACCAATGCACCAGCTGCAATTATGGATTTGATGAATCGAATTTTTAAGCCTTTTTAGGATAGGTTTATTGTAGTATTCATCGATGATGTTCTAATCTATTCCAAGGATCGGGGGGAACATGAACAACATGTAAGAATGGTATTGAAACACTAAAAGAATGGTATTGAAACACTAAGAGAAAATAAGTTGTATGCCAAACTAAGTAAATGTGAATTTTTGCTTGAACAAGTGACATTTTTTGGACATGTGATATTAAAGGAAGACTTATCAGTTGATCCTTCAAAGGTTAAAACCGTAGTTTATTGGAAACAACCAAGCAATGTAACTGAAATTCAAAGCTTTTTTGAATTGGCAGGATATTATAGACGATTTGTAGAAGCATTCTCTCGAATTGAAACTCCATTAACTCGATTGACACATAAAAATGTCAAATTTGAGTGGACAAAGGAATGTGAAGAGAGTTTTCTATAACTAAAAGCTCGATTGACTTCAGGCCCTATATTAACTATTCCTAAGGGGAGTGGGTGATTTGTGATTTATAAGATGCTTCAGATAAAGGTTTAGGCTCTGTATTAATGCAACATGGGAGGTAGTGGCATATGCATCCAGACAGTTGAAAGAATATGAGAAGAAATATCCAATTCATGACTTGGAGCTAGCTGCAATAGTATTTGCTTTGAAAATTTGACGGCATTATTTATATGGTGAGCAATTTGAAATATACACAGATCACAAGAGCTTGAAATACCTCCTTTCCCAAAAGATTTGAATTTGCAGTTGATAAGATGGATGGATTTCCTAAAAGACAATGATTGTACAATCCATTATTATTCTGGAAATGCTAACGCTGTGGCTGATGCTCTAAGTAGGAAATCTGCAGGAGTTTTAGCTTATCTAATGATTCAAGAATCGAAATTGTTAGAAGAAATAGTGGAGTGGTATCCTGCTCCGTCCTTTAATGGTGTGGTAAGTATGATATCCAATATTAAGGCAGAGCCCCAATTAATTCAACAGATTCTATTAGCACAAAAGAAGGACCCTCAGCTTATAAAAAATGTAGGCGAGGTGAAGTTGAGAAAGAGAGACGAGTTCTCTATGAAGAATGATGATATATTGAGAAGGTCAGATTTGTGTCCCGAATGATGAGAATGTAAAGAAATTTATCTTGTAAGAAGCACATCACTCTCGTTATACTATACATCCCGAAAGTACTAAGATGTATCAAGATCTGAAGAAAACTTACTGGTGGAATGACATGAAAAAGGAGATAGCACTATTTGTATCCAAGTGCCTAACATGCCAGCAAGTAAAAGCTAAGCATTAGAAGTCTACTGGGTTCTTGCAGCCTTTACCCATGTCAGAGTGGAAGTGGGAGCACATTTCCACGGATTATGTCTCCAGTTTGCCTAGAACAAGTTCAAGGCATGACAGCATTAGGGTCATTGTGGACCGGCTGACTAAAGCTGCTCACTTCCTACTGATTCGTACGACTTACACTTTGGATCGACTAGCCCAGTTGAACATTAAGGAAATAGCACGGTTACATGGAGTTCCGAGCAGCATTGTATCAGACAGGGACACTCGGTTTACTTCTAAATTTTGAGTTAGGCTACAGTCAGCTATGGGGACGAAACTTACTTTTAATACTACCTTTCAGCCCCAAACTGATGGACAATCGAAGAGGACCGTCCAGACCTTGGAAGATATGCTATGGGCCCGTGTCATTAACTTTAAAGGAAGTTGGGATGACCATTTATCCCTGATTGAGTTTGCATATAACAATAGCTTCCAAACCAGTATTCAAATGACACCATATGAAGCCCTGTATGGAAGGAGATGCAGGTCACCCCGTCTGTTGGGACGAGGTTGGTGAAAGAAGGCTTTTGGGTTAAGAACTCGTCCAAGTAACCTCAGTTAAGATAATATTAATTTGAGAAAGGCTCAAGACAGCTCAGAGTCAGCAGAAGAGTTATGTCGATAACCGACGGAGAGATCTTGAATTTGAGGAAGGTGATCGGGTCTTCCTAAAGGTGTCGCCAATAAAGGGCATCATGAGATTCGGCAAGAAAGGAAAGTTGAGCCCCCGTTACATCAGACCTTTTAAAATCCTGGAGAGAGTCAGAGGCCTCACATATAGACTTGCCTTACCGCCTGAATTAGCAAACATCCATAATGTCTTCCATGTATCCTCGTTATGAAAATATCAACCCGACTCATCCCATGTTCTGAAATATGAACCTTTATCAATCAGGAAGGACCCGACCTTTATTGAGCAGCCAAGCTTGATACTGGATAGGAGGGTGTAGGTATTGCGCAACAAAGAGATTCCTTTGATCCGCATTTTGTGGCAGCATCATTCGAGAGAAGAGTCAACTTGGGAACGAGAAGAGAAAAATACCCCTATCTTTTTTAGCAATCAGGTACACAAATTTAGAGGACTAAATTTCTTTAAAGGGGGAGAGAATGTAACAATCCTAAACTTAAAAAAAAAACGTTTTATTTTTTATTGTCCATACAAATAATTTGGTCTTTAGGGACCATCATTTTTTTTTCTCTTTTTACCTTCACCTTTTGTTTCTTCTGCCATGCCCTCTAGGGAGGTGGGCTTTAAGTGTTAATGAACACCTTCTAAACACCTCAGGCATGAGGTGGGTTAATAATTTATTATAATAATATTGTTTTGTGTTTAAAAAGAGGAGAACAAGTTGGATTCTCTCTCTGCAAAAACACTCTCTCTTAGGCCCTTCCCTCTCAGTACCGTTGAGCCCTCTTTGTGAATTAAAGAACGCAGTGAACTTCTTCTCTCTAGCCGAATTTTACTGAAAGTTCCCTCTCAAATATTATAGGTAAATGATCTCGTTATCCTTAAAAAATAGTTTGTTCATCATTTTTATACTGTAATTTTATGCAAATATGGTATCATTTTTTTTCTGTTAAAATTATTATTTTTGTTTATTAGAAATTTAGACAATGTAAATTATTAAAAATAAAATTTCTGCCTATTATTATGACTTTTAGACACTGTAAATTTTATGTGTAAGTGATGTCATTTCTGGTAAAATCATTATGTGAAAAGTTGATATTTCAGCAATTAATTATAATACTGCCAATACTGTGAGATTTAAACATTTTTGCATTTAATTGTATTTTTGTTTGTCTATGAATTTTAGATACTATAAGTTTTACCTATTCCCTGTAAATTAATTAATTATGAAATTACGTTCCATAAAATTGTGATATTTATGTGTTTAACCTTGGATTTCTATAAAAGCTCTTAAATTGATAATCGACTACCTATTAGATTCCATTTCAAATATACCTGTTCGATCTGTTACCTTTCTGCAATTTTTATCCAAATTGTTTGATTGGTTACTTACAAATATTTCAATGAAAGTAATTGTTTAAATTGCTTCAAGTGAATTCATGTTAATGATTTCAATGATACTTTGAATATATGATGTTGATGCTTTCTGATGTTAAAGAGTTTCTGAGATAATTTAAGTATGTGTGGACCTATCCGGGATGCCGATAGGAACTATTTGGACTCATCTGGTATGCCGGTGAGGTACATTTGGACCTACAAGGATTGTTTGGACCTATCTAGTTTTGTCGTTAGGGACTATTTGGACTCATCGGGACGCTTGTGAGGTATGTTTGGACCTGCAGGGATTGCTTGGATCTATCTGGTTACACCAGTAGGGACTATTTGGACTCATCCGGGACGCCAGTGAGGTTTGTTTGGACCTGCAGGGATTGTTTGGACCCATCCAGGACATTGGTGGGATATATAGGTGACCTAGTTGGGATGCCAGTAGGGTATTTTGTGAATCCTTTTAGTTATGCATTGCTGTTAAAGTATTAATATGCATTTCAATCATTAGGATTTTGTTTAATTGTGCATTTTTTAAAGTGAAATTGTTATCCATAAATGCTTTTTAGCTCGCATTGTTTCTAATAGACCTCCCTTTTTTAAAATGCTTACACCTTCCTACTATGATTATTTTAAGGACTATGATGATCACTTATTGAGTAGCCAAACTCATGAAAGTATGGTAAAAAAATTTCAGGGTAATTGCAACCTCCCTAGTTGAGAGCACAATATGACCAACTTTGGAAGAAGTCATTGTTATGATGAAATTTTTTTTTTTTATGACTTTTCTTCAAATTCACTATTGTAAATTTTGTCTTATCGACAAGTGTATATCTAAACCTTCATGTTAATACTAGTTATGAGTAGACTTTGTACAGACTCTTAGAAATGAAAAATTTTGTTTTAGTGCAATTAATGGTGAAGTAGACAAATTTCGTTTTGTTAAAGATAGACTGTTACATCTCAGGGATTTCAGTGTTATAAATCTTGGGGTGTGACATGCCACTTCATTTTCTTCCTCATCTCTCTCTCTCTCTCTGTGGCAAAACTTGGAGAAGCGAAATTCACTACCTCACAGTTGGAGCAGCCATTGTTGGAGTTGAAGAAGGACTGTAAAGGAGGATTTTAGGGCACCATTATTGTTTGTGTAAGTGGATTTACTACCTTTTGCACCAAGCTTATAGAAGCATGAAATTGAATGCATACAAATGTGAAATATATGATAAAGAACAAATGTGTTAGTGGTTTATATGTCATTCTACTCAAATGATGCCGCTGTTGTTTGGATAGTTTGATGTTAAGAATGAATTTATGACTTTCAACAAATTTATGAGAACATGCTTGTGTATGCCTAAATCAAGAGATGATTTTATGTTGTTATTTGCTGTAAATTCGAAGTCATTAGATGACCTTTGTGGCACTCTCTGTGCACAATGTAAAATTGCAGGAACTTTTGTGTTTTTGTACCAAGCCTTCCTTTGGAAAGATATATGTGTCGACTAAAATCTTCATTTTTTAATCTTGCTCAAATTCTTGATGAATGAAGAATTATGCTTCAAAATGTGCACGTAGTTCACTTTTGACAAATTTAGTAAATTTTAAGAACTGGTGTCCCTGTTTCACGAATTTTGACTGACCAAATGCACTACGTTTTCTTCAAAACCATGCCATTTGAAAATCTATTGGTATTCTTGAAATCATATGTTAAACACATTTCGAAATTCCTTCTAGATTGAAAGTTATGTAATTATATGTGAAGGTATGTCACTGTGGACAGTTTTAAATGAAACTCAGAACCATCACTTTAGTTGGCATAGACCTTTGAATGACCACATTGATTACAAATGCTTTCAAACTGCCCTTGTTGGAAAGACACATGTTTAAAATTGAACTTTTTTTTTCGAACCACTTTGAAATACTTTATGTATTGAAAGTTACAACTACGTTAAATGAGACATGTTACTGTGTCAAATACACAGTAGGAAACAGATGGTGAACCCCCATTTGCATTGCACCTTAAAAGGGTCAAACTGGGTCCAATGGATTTCAAACCACTCGCATTTGAAAGGTGTGTGTCTAGTGTAAAATTGATTTTGAAATCATCTTCGAAGTTTAAACGAATCGAAAGTTATGACCCTTTTTATGGTCAAACATCACTGCCTAAAACAACAGGAATTGTAAATTGTGATACTAAAAATGAGATATTGTTATTGCCATACTGACATACTGTCACTGTCATACTGAGATATTATTACTATCATACTGTGATATTGCTACTACCATACTGAGATACGGTTATCTTTATAATGTGACACTAACACTATGATATTGGAAATGTGATTATGCGATATTGGGATATTGATGTGATACTGATCGCTACGCAATGGGACACCCATTAGTGGTTGGATACTGCTTTGGTGGCAACTGATTAATTATACCTCTACCCCAATGATAAGAATGGGGTAGGGAAGTGGAACTGGATAATAGGGTGGGTCGCTCCCCCCTAAATGTTATGGGCACTACGCACTGGGACACCCAATGGTAGTGTAACACTCTCTCACTAGAAGGGCATAAGGAGAGGGTCGTGTCTTACAAGGCCACTGCCTATCGAATATCCCCAAAGCATGTTCGAGACGCGTGTGTGTGTGTGTCGATGCCTGCGGGGGCGGCTTGTGACCCAAGCGGGATGTGCCCGCGCTAGGTAGAGTTTTGATACTCGCGAGGGTGGCATGTCTTTGCGAAGACGACACATGGTTGATGAAGAACCTGCAGTCCGACATAAGGTCAGAGAGAGAGCGACACTTGGACGATGGGGTGGCAGAAGAGATCCGATGTGCGATCCGTCGATAATGATTTATTGGCATCAGGGTGGTGGAAAATTTGACCATGATGCTTCGATAATGTCGCTTGTAAGGCGAGGCGTTAGATGGTTTAAATGATCGTAGAACGGGGTGCCACTGTGATGACACATGTTCATGTAGTTGGACGACATGCTACTCTGGAAGTGGTGAGCTTTGATGATGGGCTATGGCTGCTATAAAAGGAGCTTAAGCCAGAGATCGTTAGGGCAGCTCTTTCCCCTTGTGTTTGTAAAGTTCCTTACTTGCAACTCCTGTTGGTGGAGGACGCGTGAAACCTCTTCTTTGTTTTGTGCCTTGTCAAAAGGCTAAGTCCTATGTTGGGGCTGGCTGTCAGGTCCCAGCTTTTGAGGCGCGACCAAATGTTAGCCGTCTGGGTGAAGATGTTCGACCCAGCGGAAGGTGGCAGTGGATCTGTGCTGGATGGCAGGCATGTGGCTTCAAGGCCCCTTCGTTTGTACGGAATCCATGACGTGAGGTCCGCAGCCGTGTATAAGATGTGTAGGGTCAGCCACCCTGAATATCATCATACCTCTTTAGGTATGATGGTAAATTGTAAGGGGGTGGCTCACCCGTTATCTTTTGTGCGACGGCCGACAAATTGGGGGATCTAGTCGGCTTGTTGGTTCGGCACTTGGGCAAACTGTTAGTAAGCGAACCAGGGTCGTTGTTGCTCAGGCCTTTGCTTGTTGCTGCTCGGGTAACCAACTTCTAACCGCTCCTCCTCGCTAAAGGGGATGTAGAAGGAAGAGGCGCTCGTTGGTTTTCTTCAAGCGTTGCTTGAAGAAATGGATACAACCTCTTTGAAGGCACCACCACCGTGAGAAGGCAGCAGAGCCCTTGAAGGGGGGGCGAATTCATTTCAGAGCCGATGTACTTTTTTTTTCTCTTGAAGTTACAAGTTGTATTATAATTCCAATCTTGTAATCCTTTTTGTTCATGAAATAAAACCCTCCTTCGTGTTCCGTTCTCCTTGTTTTCCTTATGCGCTTGTGTGTGTATCCATCACACTGCTTTTCTTTCCTCGGCTCAGTTCTTATAAGAAATGACTGATGGAACACGCATCTTGCCTGTGGGGAAACTGCGCCGCCCGGTCCGACTCGGTGGTTGGAACACCCTTGCGGGCTTTCATCCCAACCCTTGGGGTATGCGTCATCCCTGATTTTCACAAGGACCCCGCCTTTTTTTTTTTTGGGGGAAGCGGGGGGCAGAGGGCCCTGTGTGTGTAGGTGGGACAAGCAACAAAGTCTGCTTGCTCGCCAAGTGTAATGTGGTGTGAGTATGCACCGAGCTTTTAACTGGGCTCGAGATTCGTGCGGGCCGAGAGGGGAAGGTTTGCGTACCCGAGAGATGTTTTGTCGGTGGTAGGTGCGTTGTTTTTTATGGGCCGCATCACGCATGCAGAGCAGTAAATGCTGAATGAGAGGGTTGCATTGGAGTGGTAAGGGAACATGATTACGTCGCCTGAATGACACTCGGGACAGGGCGTGATCTTATACACGTGTGGCACATCATCTCATGTGTTGTTCGTACTTCTGTACCTCCGAGGCATGCAACATTTCGCTTGTGCAACGCTTCAGTTCAAGTGCCCGTCGTGCTTTGGTGCCCCATTCTCGACACTTCGGCATGCATGCCGCCAGCGCTCTCTCATGATTGGGCCACGCATCATGGTGACTGCTTTTGCGCAATCCGCCATCTTTTGCTTCTTTCTGGCTTTACAAAAGGAAGGAGGCTACTCTTCATCCTTACTCAAAAATTTTACTTCAAGTAACAACTTAGCGCCTATTATGCCTTCTACTCAGGCTTCCTTTTCGCCTGTTGCCTTTAGAGCAACGCTTCTTGTCGTGGTTAGCGTGTTTGTGGACAATGGCTGGCACCAGCTCGACTCCTCCTCCAAGCATGGCTCTTACGTTAAGCGTTTGAAGGAGGGTCTTTTTTCTCTTTCCTGTGTTAATCCCTCTCGTTTTTTGTTCATGTTGTAAGAGCAAGAGGCTTATGCGTGACCTCCTATTGAGGAGAGGCGTGCACAATTGAAAGCTTTGTAGCCGGCTTCGCTCGTGTGAAGGTTGAAGTGTACGAATGGAACTCCCTCCTTGCGTCTTCCATTTACCTCTGAGTTAATGACCTCGCTGGCGACGATCAACGCTCTAGTCTCTAGGTAACGCAGGAGGCGTGCCGAGTTGATTAGATGGGAGTCAATGGCCTTGGTGGTATTGCTCAATGCTTTGGTCCTTAGGTACTGGGGGAGGCGTGCCGAGCCGATCGAGTGGCGGCGAGAGTATCGGACCAACCACACAACTTTGAGAGACCTCGAAGGCCGCCTGGTCGAGGTTAGAAGACTCATTGAGCGTGGAGGTTCGGCAGTGGCTGATGCTAAAGACCAAGGGGGTGGGATTCTTCACCCTTCTCAAAATCCATGAGGCTCCTCAAGGGGAGGTGCAGGAGCTAAGGCCAGAGATGCACGAGGCGCTCGACCATTTTTTGAGGTCTTTCTTCTTTTTGTCTACGGGCTTCAGGAGCCCGCCAAAATTTTGTAACCTTCCATGATGTGAATACGATGGTCATCCTCTTTCTTCAATTTCTTGACTCTATGTTCAGTCCACTGATGTTTTTCTTTTCGTGCTCTTGCTTCATGTTTTGTCTCCACTTTTAAGGAAACGAGGGGATGAACCTCAAAAGCCTAGTGGGAGGAATTTGAGTACCCTTATGCTTGTTGTGAACACCCGCTAGGGTTTTCGTTCAAGACGTTTGCATTTCATTATACATTTTTTTTTATATTTGAGGAGGTAGTTTTAAAGTCATACCGCCATGACTATAGGGAGGCGAGTTTAGATTCTTGCGTTTGAAATCGCGAGTAGAGTGTGCTTTTAAAGTCTCTTGTCCACGTAGGGTGTACCCCAGACAGTCTTTGTAGTAATGTATTGACTTCCCTCGGTAAAGAGAATTTGCCTCGAGATGAAGTCATACAAGGTAGGGAAAGGTTGAGAGGATGGAACCTCAACATGGCGTCGAAGGACTCAGAAGTTGTGGGTCCGGGCCGTTAGGCTTTTTCAGGTTTCCTACTTTTCTTTAGGCAGTCGGGGCTCTCTAGCTCGGAGCGCAGACACCATATTAGCCTGGCGGGCCGTGCCCCTTCCGATGTTCCTCATCCCTCCGCGACTATGGTACACTTCCAGCCGCCTTGGATATATCCTTGGAGTATGGATCTGAGCCTGTGGCATTGGCATAAGTCGTGACCGCTCCACGGATGGTAGCGGCACCAAGGGCTTCGGACTGTACCGTCAGTCTGCCCTTGCTTCTTTAGGGTGCATGGCACTATCTTCTCATGCTACGTCAATATGTCGAAGAGGGTGGGAAGCCAGCAGGGTGGCAGTTCGATCGCAAGGATATCCTCATCTGACTCCTCTTAAAGTGTGACCATATGGGAGGCTTCGGGGTTTCGAAAGTCTTCTTGAGGTCCTCGAGGTTGATTTCCCCCTTCTAGATCAAGGCCTCGATGTGGTCCTTTAGCTGGATGCAGTCTTGCACCGGATGGCCCAACATCTGTTGGTAGGTGCAGTAATTGGCGTGATTGACCCACTCCGCCTGATCTAGTCATTTACTGAGGGGAAGGACCACCATGTCCTACTCAATCAGCATCCTCAAGACGGTAGGCACCCATACCTTGTTGAAGTTGTACTGCTGCTTGAGCTTCCACCCAAACTCCTGGGCCATGTGGTTGCTTTGTGGCGGAGGCACCCTATTATAAGCTTGTTTTTTGGGTGGTTGTTGTTGCATCACCTCTTGAATCCTTGATTGTCGCCCCCGAGAAGTATCTAATGTCAGTAAGGGAGCCACATTGGGAGGTGGTTGTGACCACCACGCAGATCAGGTTTCTTGATTGACCGGCATGGGGGTTGGTTCTGCCACTTCGGGCCTGTCCTCCCCCAGGAGTTTGGGCTTGATCTCCTCCATGACGTTTGAATAAGCTTTCAATCTTAGCCGCTTTAGTAATCATTTCGGAGAAAGAGACGGGGTTGGAGGCCTCAACATGTAAGGAGATTTCTTTCTTCATGTTTCTTATGCATGTTTGGATGGCCTCGATCTCTCCCATGGGGATGCTTTAACACATCACGAGATCTCTCCATCGTTGGATGTTCTGGCCCATGGACTCGTCTAGATTTTAGGCCATAGTGAGGAGCTCTATAACCTGAACATAAAGCTCTACTTCGTAGAAACGTTTATAGAATAGTTGCGCCATCTCTCACCAGGAGTGGACTGAGTCGGGCTGCAGGCTTGCGTACCATTTGAAGGCGGGCCCAATTAGAGTCTCCATAAACTGTCGGAGCAGCAGTTTGGGGTCTGAGACTGACTCTTGGCATGCGACATGAAGTGGGCCACATGCTGTCGAGGTGAACCCATGTCATCAAAGGTTGGCAGCCTCCCCTTTGGGTACCCGATAGGAAAGGGGACCTGATCAATGGAAGGCGGGTAAGGCTTCTAGTACGATACACTTTCTTGTGTTTTCGACACCGCAACTCTTGGATGCTTTCATTAATCATTCACTGCATGTCCTCCTGAGTGAACATCGACGGTGCCACTTGATGGGCTACATCGGGTTGGACCTCAAAGGACGTAAGAAGGAGTGGAGGCCTTGGCGTTTGAGCCGGAGGAGGAGGCTAAGGCCTTTCCTCCTCCCCAAGGGGCGGCTCGGAGGGAGAGTTTGTTTCTTGATGGGAAGAGACTGTGGTAGAGTTGTTTGAACACATTATTTAGCACCTTGGTCCACGATGTGGAATAAATAGAAAGTAGACCAATAAAGCCTACAGAACAGTGGAAATTTTGACATTCTCAGAATGGCCCCAGAATTGTTCAACACCTTCATCAGCACTCTGAAAGGCCACCTATCAAGTTTTATCACAATCAGACATTTCTAAGGTAGTGAAAACAAAGAAACAATTTCAGGAAAATCGGCCTCTTGCACCCTGAAATGAACCCTATAACTATAACTATATTTTTGATGCGTGAAACAGCTATGGGACCACCGTCATTGGATCTGGCATGATCGAAAACCCTTATGGGTCAAGTTTCAGCTTAATCGGGCACTCCAAGACAAAGTTATGGGCAAAATACTGAAAAAGGGTAGGCCTCACACTATTCCCATGTGGCCACCATGCACCAAAACACCATTAAAGGTGGTTGTTTTTACAGTCATGGGTAGTGACTTTCGGGGCCCATATTTCACTTGTTTTATGTCGGATTGCTCTCAAATTTAATGAGTGTGTTCGTCTCGTCAAGATGAGCGTTTTGATATGTGCTACGCCCCGTGACGATGCTCAAGTAGGGAGAAAAACTAGAGAAAAGTTGCTGATCTGTGAAGAAAAGTTGCAAAAAATTTAGCAACAGTACGCCTCACTCAAGCGGTCAAATCATGGTGCTCCCGGACCTGATCAACACGAAACTAATTACATTATGTGCATAAGGTCCGTGGCTGTCTTTGGTCCATACCCCGCGTACGATGAACGGTTGGATTTCACACACTCGGGCATCAAAGCTATTGTAAATTTCGGCCGTCGGATTTTAAGATTCCGGCCAAAATTCAAAGATGAAAAAATCTTCATCCGGACAAAAAATTGAGCTACGTTTTTTGCAGCATGATCGTGACGGCATGCTCAGTGTGATTCAGCGAAGAAACAAAAGAAAAAAAATCAGGGAACGAGCGCACTATCTATCCAAAGTTTTCAAGATTCATCCAAAATTCAAGTCTCATGATCATGGCTCAAAAACATGATTCATGGCTCGAAATTGGTATCACATGGATCGTCATGCCGTGCCCTACAAGAAAACCATCACCTTTCAATCAAATAGGCATCAAAGCAACCCCGGATCCGTCATGAAAGATCATGCAAGTTCTCGAGCAGTAGAGGGACTATTCTAGAATTTCACACATTGTTAGGCAGGGGCAAAACAGTCCTTTTGCACCCATTTTTAGAATCTCTTTTAATTCAATTAAATTGTAATTATCTTCATTAGGTAATTTTTGGGCGTCCACCTATGTTTGGGCCCAATTCTATATAAACATGCAAAGTCAAATTGTAAAAGACCTTCGGTTCATTTCATAGAAGCATCAATAAAGTTTCAATTTCTTCATAAGTTCGTGGGTGTGTCTTCGAGAGAGAGAGAGAGAGGAGTCGATAACGTAACTTTCTCTCTCATCCCTTCTTATTCTCTCCTCTTCTTTCTTATTCTCTCTCCTCCCCTCTTTTCTCATCCCCATCTCTCTTTCTCTCTCTTCTTATCGTCCCTATCTCTCTTTCTCTATCTTCTTCTCATCTCTATCTCTCTTTCTCTCTCTCTTCCTCTCATCTCTTTCTCTCTTTATCTCTCTTCTTCTCATCTTTATCTCTCTCTCTCCTCTGTTCAGTACAGCCGATGAAGCTCAGCACCGATTGGTTCTCTCTCTCGCCTCTGCTCAGTAGAGTTTGTGAAGCTCAACATCGATTGTGTCCTCTCTCTCTCCTCTGTCCAATTCATATGGTAAAGATCAACACAGATTGTGTCATCTCTCTCTCCTCTGTCTAGTACAGTCGGTGAAGCTCAAAGTCGATTGTGTCCTCTCTCTCTTCTCTATCTAGTACAATCGGTGAAGCTCAGTGCCGACTGCTTCTTCTCTCTTTTCTCTATCTAACATAGTCATCAAAGCTCAGCGCCGACTGCATCTTCTCTCTTTTCTCTGTCTAGCACAATCAGCGAAGCTTAGCATCGACCGTATTTTCTCTCTCTTCTTTATCTAAGACGACCGGCCAAGCTCGACACCGATTGTGTTCTCTCTCTTCTTTGTCTAACACAGTCAGCGATGTTCAGCACCGACTGTGTCCTCTTCCTCGTGTTTGTCTACCACCGCCGATGACACTCAGCGTCGACTATGTCGTCTTCCTCATCTTTATCTACCACAACTAGCGACGCTCAGTGCCGACAATGTCCGCTTCCTCGTCTTTGTGTAATACAGCTGGTGACACCTAGTGCTGTCTGTGTTCTTCTCTCTTCTCTCACACTCTTCTCCTTCTTTCTTTCTATTCCTCTCCTTCTTTCTATTCTCTTCTTCCTCTCTTATCTTACTTCCTATTCTTTCTTTATGATCTTCATTCTTTCTGTTATCTTTTCGTTTGATTAAGAGGGGTTGAGATTAGCATATTATGGTAGTCTTGTCGTCTAGCCTTAATGTTGTTATGTCAGAATTACTGTACCCGCTTTATTGCCACGACAGACTAACCATCATGTCTAGCTAGCCAGTATTGGTATTGACATCTAGTAGTAATTCTGTTGAGCCGATCTGAGTTGCTGGCCCGTTTTACTACCATGTCAAGCAAATTACCCACCTGCTTAGTCATTGTGCTGATCTCCCCGCCTGGTCAAATTCTTCTCTCTCCCATCTTCCTTCTCTTATTCTTCTCTTCTTCTTATGAATGTGCATGCTTGTGTGCATTCACCAAAGAGACAAGGTGAGGTTTGTTGACCCACTTGTCCTATAACATTTTCCATATGTGTATGATTACATAAAATAGGAGAATACATGACAAGGGAGGCGATTTCGAACCAGTTTTACTATTGGGGAGCTTTCTTTGTGATTTAAGAGGGCGCCCTCGTGAGCCATCCCGAGTAAGTCTCGAACCCACTTTAAATTCCTCTCTCATCGGTTGGTAATACCTTCCCTTGTTCTCAAAACCCGAGATGCGTGCTGCCAGATCATCCGATCCGGAGGGCGAGATTGAGGCACCCAACCAGCTTGGCGACTCCACTAGGGACTTACTACCCCTTAGTCAGATCGTACTTGTTTGGCTAACTTTTATTTTCTATATTCACACATCACTTATGGCTGCTGGGTTCTGTAACCCATTCATCCAGATCATGGATTTTCTCATCTCCGCATTCGCCAGTGTCCCCAGGGAACAAGTTCCTCCAAATTCGTGCCCAACCCTTGTTTTGAGCAAAGATCCCAAGTCTAACTCCCAGGTCTTCACCTGGATTAGCCTGAGGAGTTACCTAAAAGTCCCTAACTCCCCATCGCCTCGCTCTGGTGGAACCTCCACCAAAGCACCTTGCATCGGTAGCACATTTGTCGCCCCACACTACATGCACCCAGCTGCAGACAAGTCTCTCGTCAGTCGTGCTGCTGAGGTACGCAAGAAGGCTGCCAAGTCCTTCTCTGCAAAAAGCAAGCAAGTTGTCATTGCTTCTATGGGTCACTACAAGGTTACCACGCACATTCTTGCACCACCACTCTATCTCTAGGGGCTCGACATATCGAGGCAGAGACCCTCCGGCCTCCACCCCTCGCACACACCATAAGGCTCATGGGATACCCACTCGAGCCACACCTTGGGGCAACCCTCAACCTCGAGTAGAATCCAAGATCAGACCTCCCAAGGCCAAGTCATGCACATTCATCTCATATGCATCCCATTGCTCGGGACAATGCCATCATTGCGTCAACCCGAGTACACAAGAGATGATCTTCTTTCCTCCTACTCAGCACACACAAGCGCACCCTATAAGAGGCAGGCCTCCACCTATTCTCTTACAGACACTTACGCGCAGTTCTCGGCCTCCTAAGGACGGACCACTTTCTCGAGCCTGGGCTGACCCCCAGGTCAACCGTGATCCTTCGTCAAGTGGCACACATACGTCGTCATAATAGATAGCCCCTCGCCCTCGACTCAAGCATCCTCATAAGTCAACCATGCTCTCGCTTGCTCCCCCTTCTTTGAGCAAGCACCTCCAGCCATGGTACTCGAAGGCCTTCCCAAGAGTACCATCCAGAACCAGCCCCGTCGTTTCAGTCGTGTCTCCGGAGCCCACAAGAGAGCTTGGGGAAAAGACCTAATTGAAGATCGAGTCCTTCATCCTCCTTGGCCCAAGATGACTCCAATCCTTGGCCCTCATCCCTTGTCGTACTCGATTGAGAAAGCTCTCTCTTGTGCTAGAAGAGAAGACCACACGTAGTCCCGATCAGAGTTTTGACACAAGGTTCATAAAAACCTCAAAGCTAAACATGATAGGGGTCTGTGAACTCTCACCTAGCAAGTGACCAAGGCGATCGGGGCAGCCAGCTCTGATGACCCTCTTCCCTTGAACCCCTTCTTCGCTCTTCAGATAACAAAGCTTGAAGAAAAGCCTCATCAGCCCTGCATTATGGTAAACATTGTAGAAAACAACCCAGCAGCAGCCACGATCCCAAGACCGTCGAGAACCAGTCCTCACACGATTAGCATAAAAGAGCCGAGTCCAGTCGGGGCATGCTGACCCCACACTGACCGATCTACCGTGGACAATCCATCAAGCTCACAAGCCCTCAACCGCAGCTAAGGCTGACCCCCCTAAAGAAATAGTCAGCGTGATGGTTATAGCCGAACCTGGCTTGCAGGAAGACTGTATGAACAAGTTTGAAGACATGGTGCACGTTATGATGGAGTATATTGATCATATAGACGCCATACGACAATCTGCTAACCATGAGGTCAATTTCCACCACTCAGATGGTGCACCTCTAAGGCAGTCCCTTCCCTTTGCCTCACATGACAATTATGTCCCTCACCCGTCTCACAGGCAGACATTGATACTATGGTGACCCATAGCTTAAAGAACAAACAAATTCTGGGGATACAGGGTGCAACATCTTATCAAAGGTCATACCCTTCATATATTGACCAGGTCTCGTTTCCCTCTTATTACAAGAAAGGGAAGTTTCCCCTATTCAACGGGACCACGTCCCCCAATCAGCATATCGCCAACTTTCAGGCAGCATGTCGAGAAACAGCGGCTGATGAGAGACTCCTTCTCCATCAATTTGTTGAAACCCTTGACGGCCCAGCTTTTTAGTGGTATGCTAGACTCCCTCCAAACTCAATACATACTTGGGAGGAAATGGAGAAGTTGTTCCATCAACGTTTCTATGATGTCGAGGGAAAGGTTCAAACCATTGAACTTCTCACCCTGACTCAAGATCCTGATGAGCCCGTGGACTAGTTCATATCAAGATGGATAAATTTGGTCGCTCACCATCCCAATCCTATGCTTGAGAAGGAAGCAATTCAAACTTGTGTGCAGAACATGCGACTTGAAATTGCTCTACATGTTGAGGCCTCTAATTCGACTTCCATGTTGGAGCTGATTTCTAAATTAGTTGGCATTGAAAGTCTATCACATCACCATGGCGAGCCACGACAACCTTTTGTAAGCCAGGGAACAATCGGGGCAATGGTAGCTCTTAGACTAACACCAGGTGCAGTCAATAGAAAGGAGTGATCAGTGCATCTGTCACGTTCACTGATCCAAAGAAAGCTCCCTCCCAACTTTGGACCTCTCTAAAGGGGTGAGCACAGTAAAGACAACGCCCCAGGCAGGCAAGCAACACCAGTCGTACAATCGAGTACCCCTGTCAGAAAATGTTAATTGGGATGATTATTTCACCAAGCATAGGAACAAGGTCTACCCCATTGAGAAGGAATGGGTCCCTGCACTATTCTGGTCATTATTGGAACAGAATATGATCGAGCTTCTAGAAGCCAAATTCCCTGAGCAAGTGGGGCTCGATACTCAAGAAAATTATTATGCTTACCATAGAAGGATCAATCACCCCACAGCCTGACTGATTAGGGCCTTGACAATCACCCTAAATGCTTTCTTTAAGTCTTTAAGTCTTAAAGAAAGCGTTCGGGGCAACAAAAACCTCCCATGCAGTAACCATCCAAGAGGATGATGAAGCCCCAGGTATCCTTCATGCCTTCTTTGTTATAATGCTTCAGGAAGGCTTAATCACACTAAAGCCGGCAAGGTAGTCTTGATGCCTTGCTCAGGGGACTGAGGACCGTTGGTGCCCGTATCACCAGATATGGGGCCACTACCTATGGGAATGCACCAGTTTCCATGATATATTCATAAAGAGAATGCGGGAATGTCAAAAGTTTTATAATGTCCCAGTAAGTGATCGCCAAGCCACTGCTCCACTGACACAAAAGGATCTCCCAACTCAAGACCTTCCTAATAATGATTCAGATTCCGTTGAACCCTCGACTTCTCAGCCATGGATAATCCATCACAGGCAAAGTAGAGTCAAGTCCTTAATATGAGAAGAAGTTCGCCAAGTTAGGGCTGTTCACAAGCCTAGTGAGATGAATTAAACACCACCTCAGAAAACTTGAAAGAGATGTGCACCAAGGGTTGCTCGCCGAAGAAACAAGATGGATCAACCTCTAGCTGTGCAGGAATTTCTCAGGCCCCTTCCCCCACTGCTAACTTTACTGAACTTTATGCTTGGCACGATCCTTCTTCCTTCTCCATCCCATCAAGAAGACGTTCCCACGTCATCTTCTCCTCAGAGCGCGTCCAATTAAGGTCACGACGTTAAAAGCACTCCCGAATAGTCTAAGCAAGGGAAAGACTTAAAAGACCCCCTGTACACGTCCAACCCTGGTGATGATGTGAAAAGTTGCCCAGATCAGTCTGATGAGGGGAATAACCTTAAAAGTCCCCCACTTTCTAACCTTCTCCTTCTTCTTCTTCTGCTTCTGCTTCACATCTTTCTTCTCGTATGTCTCATGCAGGTACAACCTTGAAATGTTCGGACTTCGAGGCTCTCGACAGAGAATTCGAAGGAATCAACATAAGCAGGATGCAACGGAAACGATTGATAAAGACCCTGGCAAAGGCAGCTGGTCTTAACAGTTGTTAACGCCCTGGAAGCTAAAGACAAAGCAGAGCCACCCTCTTCAAAGAAACACAAGAAGTCAAATTCGAAGAAATCCCAATGGCCCCCTAAGCCTGACCTTGAGTAGAGACTGACAAAATCAAGGGGGCAAAGCTTCTACTCTCAGGACACTTTCCATATGGTGCAAATCTCAGGAGCATCCCCTAGCACGGGGCATATAAATCTCAAATCGGGGAAGACGCTGCAACCTCCACTGCAGAAGTCAGGCGCCTTGAAGTTTCCTAGTTCACCAAATATTCCCCAATCCAAAGACCAATCTGCCCATCCTACAACTCCCTGGGCTCCTTCCCAATCCAAATGGCTCAAACAACCCACATATTCTCCAATTCCCTGGGATACCTCTGACTCAATCACTTCCAAAACCTCAAACCTCCATCACCCAAACCAAACCTGCTGCGTAATCAAGACAGCTAGTAGGCTAAAATAAACCTCTTCCACCCAAGTTTGCTTCTTAACCCAATATACCACCCAAACCAGTGGCAGGATTAGGAGCACAAGGCCTTGATCCATAAAAGGTGAAATATGATGTGATAGGGCATCTACGAAAGCTTTCAGCTCTCCTTGGCATCTATGACACCCTCATGCTCTTAAAGGATTACCGGATGGTTTTGGTTCAAGCTCTCTCTAATCCAAAGGTGTACGAGACCGAAGTAGAACCCACTAAAGTGGACCCGATGATTTTAGAAGGATGTATGCCAATTACCTTTTCAGAGGACGATCTGCAGCTGGGAGAGAAGTTTCACAATCGCCCTCTCTTTGTCACTAGCGAATTACATGCATGCCCCATCAACCGAATTATGTTAGATAGAGGGTCAGCAGTTAAGCTTATCCCAAGGTGGATCCTTACTCAATTAGGGTTAGGGTCCGAAGATCTTACTTCGATCCACGTCACAGTTTAAGGGTTCAACCGGTCAGGAGAGAAGCTAGATGGCACGGTTCGCCTTCGTTTTAAGATCGGTGAGCTGAACGATTATGCCCAGTTCCATGTAATCGACACCGACACTTCCTACAACGTTCTCCTCTGTCAGCCATGACTCCATGATCAGGGAGTGATTCCATCACATTGCATCAGTTCTTCAAGTATAGTCAAGATGGGAGATAGCATACAGTCTATGCTGATAAGAGACCATTCCCTGTAGCCAAAACTCACTATGCTGATGTTAAATATTGTTCACTGATCTGGTGTCGCCTTAGAAGCTAAATGATGGAGGTCACAAGTCTACAATCAAGACAACATCTTTGGCTCATGAAGATGTTGAGGATGTTGGGAGAACATTGGCGAACATGTTCAAAGAGAAAGAAACGCAAGGCATAATTCTCCCTCTAATCCCTATTCATTCTAACATCCCCACAACCATCTCTAAAGAAACTCCATCTTCACTTGAAGAGGAGTCCTCACCCTCTGCCCCACTTCTTAGCCACCTTGGACAAATGATGAACCAGTGGTCATTCTTGAGATTGAGCAAGTCATGGGGATAGAGTTCCCAACTCTAAAGATCACCTATATGTCGGACCATAAAAAATTCATGCATATCCCTATTGCACTCTTGAAAGAAGAAGTGGCGCGCCAACCGCTATGAAAGATTCTTCAAAATCCGCCGATCGTCGTGCGTGTCTTTTTTTCTCTCATATCTCTCTCATCTTATCATGGACGGTGAAACCAATCGCCGTCCATGCTCACTTTTGCTCTTTCTCTCCTATCATGGAGGGTGAAACCGATCGCCATCCATGCTTACTCTTATTCTCTCTCTCCTATGATGGACAGCAGAACATATCGCCATCCATGCTCACTCTCGTTCTCTCTCTCTCTGGTCATGGACAGTGGAATCTATCTCCATCCATGTTCACTCTCGTTTTCTCTCTCCTATCATGGATGATGGAACCTATCGCCGTCCATCTTCTCTCTTATCCTCTCTCTCTTGTCATGAACAGCGGGACTCATCGCCTTCCATGTTCTCTTCTTCTCTCTTTCTCTTGTCATGGAATGGTGGAGCTTATCGTCGTCCATGTTCCTCCTCCCTTTCCCCCTTTCTCTCTTCTCAGCCATGGATGGCGGAACCCCATCGCCATCCATGCTTCTTTCACCTTTCTCTCTCCTCTATCATGGACGGTGGAACCCCATCACCATCCATGTTTCTCTTTTCTCTTTCTCTCTCTTCTCTCTTCTCTCTTCTCTCTTCTCTCTTCTCTCTTCTCCTTTCTTTTTACTCTTCTCTCATCTCTTTTGTCTTTCTCTCTCTTTTCTCTTCTCTCTTCTCTGTTACTTGTCTCATCTCTCTTCTTTTTTTCTTCTCTCTTCTCTCTCTTCTTTCTTTTTCTCTCTATTCTCTCCTTTTCTCTCTTTTATTTCCTCTTCCTTCTCTCTCATCTCTCTTTTCTCTCTTTTCTTTCCTTTTTCTTCTCTTTTCTTTTCTTTCTTCTCTTTTCTCTCTCTTCTTTCTTATCTTTCCCTCTTCATTCTTCTCTCTTCTCTCTCTTCTTTTTTCTCTCTCTTCTTTCTTCTCTTTCTTCCTTTCTTTTTTTCTCTTTCGTCTCTCGTTTCTCTTCTCTCTTGTTCTTTTCTTTCTTCTTTCTTCTTTCTTCTCTCCTCTTCTCCTCTCATCTTTTCTTTCTTCTTTCTTCGCTCCTCTCTCTCTGCTCTTTTCTTTCTTTCTCTTCTTTTTCTCCTCTTTTCTTCTCTTCTTCTCTCTTCTCTCCTCTTCATCTCCTTTTCTTCTTCTTTCATCTTTTCTCTTCTCCTTCTCTTCTTCTCTTCTTCTTTTTTCTTCTCCTTACTTCTCTTCTTCTCTTCTCCTAGTTCTCTTCTTCTCTATTATCTTCTTCTCTTTCTTCTTCTCCTCTCTTCTATTTTATTCTTCTCTATTATTTTTCTTCTTTCTCCTCTCTTCTCCCTTCTCTCTCCCTTTCTTCTCTCTCTTCTTCCTTCTTCTTCTTTCATTTGACCGAGGGATGCTAAGTCTGGCACTGTAATGGTAGTCTCGTTGTCAAGTAGTACTACCACCGTGCCGGTCTAAGTTACCATGCTCGTCTTGCTGCCACGACAGACTAGCCATCGTGCTAGGCTGGCTAGTGTTGGTTCTGTCGTCGAGTAGTAATGCCATCGTGACGGTTTTAGTTACCGTGCCTATCTTGCTACCATGCTAGGTCAATCATCGTACTGATCTAGCTACTGTGTCAATCTAGCCACCTAGTCAAATTTCTCTTTCCTCTCTTCTCTTCCCTCTATTCTATTTTTCCCGTCTCCACTTATCACCCCAATCTTCATCTCATTCCTTTCCTTCCTTCTTTCAAATGTGCACACCTGTGTGCTTTTGCCCAAAGACAAGGTGGGATCCCTCAGCTCACTTATGTTGTAAAATTAACCATGTGAGTATGATCGCATAAACAGGAGAGTACAGGTCATGAGAGGCGATTTCAAACCAGTTCAACGACTAGGGGGCTTTCTGATGTGATCTTAGAGGGTGCCCACATGAGTCAGCCCGAGTGAGTCATGGACCCAAGTGAGGTGTGTCCTGCCTCGCACTAAATTTCTCTCTCACCAATTGGTGTACCTGCCCTTGTTCCTTAACAAGGTTCTTGAGAGAGAGATCTCAAGTCTTGGGTTCCCTTTGAAGCCTGAGACATGTGCGACCAGGTCATTCCGACCCGGAGGGCGAGATCGAGGCATCTAACCAGCTAGACAACTTCACTGGGGACACACTACCCCTTTATCGGATCGTCCTTGTTTGGTTAGTCTCTCGTTTATTTTTTCTGTACTGCACATACGTGGCTTCCGGGTACCTTAACACATTCTTCCAGATCGAAGATTTTCTATTCCCTGCATTCGCGAGTTCCCCTAGAGAATAAGCTCCTCTAGCTTCATTCTTGACTTTCCTTCTGAGCAAAGACCTAGTGTCTAGCTCCCAGTTCTTGACCTGGATAGGTGTGAGAAGGGACTTAAAGGTCCTTAACTCCCCATCTCCTAGCTCTGATGGAACCCCCACCAAAGCACTCTGCATTGGTAGCACATCTGCTACCATACACAGCATGCACCCTGCCACCGGCAATTCACTTGCCAGTCATTTTGGAGAGGTACGCCGAAAGGCTACCCACTCTCTTTCAGTAAAAGGCAAGAAAGTTGTCGTTGCTCCTATGGGTCACCGCAAGGCTACACCCCACATTCTTACACCACCTCAGGTCTTGATGCTTAGAGGCTCGATACATCGAGGAAGAGACCTTGGGGCCCCCACCTCTCGCATACACATTAAGGCTCGTGGGTCATCCACTCAAGCCACACCTCGGGGCAAACTTTGTATTGCCTCAAGTAAGTGCATAGGATAAGGCCTCCTCGGGGCTAGGTCATGTACACATCATGCATGTGCATCCCACCACTCGAGGCAACAGAGTTGCTATGCCAACCCGAGCATACGGGAGACGACCCCCTCATCCTCCCTCTTAGCACACACTAGCGTATTATGTAAGAGGCAGGCTTCCACCTGTTCCCTTACAGACCGCTACTCGCAACGCTCAGCCTCCTAAGGCCAGGCCACCTATTCAAGCCCGGGTAGACTCCCAAGTCACCCGTAATCCTTCTTCAAGGGATGCACACATGCCTCCTTCACGGACCTCCCCTCGCTCCTGACTCAGGCGCTGTCATGAGTCAATTCTTCCCCCACTTGCCCCTTCTCTTACGGACAAGCACCTTTAGCCCTCCTACTCGAGGACCTTCCCCAAGAGTGTCATCTTGAGCCAGTCCCATCAGCTCGGTCATGTCTCTAGAGCCCATAAGAGAGCTCAGGGCAAAGATCCGATGGGAGATCAAGTCCATTTTCCTCTCCGGCCTAGGTTGACCCCTATTCCTGGCCCACACCCATTGCTTCATCTAATGGAGATGGCTCTTTCTTATGCAAGAATAGCCGACCAATCACAGTTATGGCGTGAGGTCCATCAAAGCCTCAAAGCCAAGCGCAACAGAGGTCTGCAAATCTTGACCAGGAAAGCCACTCAAATGGGCGGCTCAGTTAGCTCTGATGACCCCCTTCACCAGAACCCCTTCTACCCTCCTCAGATGACTGAGCTCGAAGAAGAGGTGCGTGAAACCTGCACAGTGACCAGCATCATAGAAGATGACCAGACCACTTAGCAGCCACAGTCTCAAGACCGTAGTGAACCGGTCCTCACGCGGTCGGCATATAAGACTTGAGTTCAGTCAGGGCATGCTGAGCCCTTGCCGACTAATCTGCCGCGCAAGACCCGTCAACCTCGGAAGCCTTCAACTGGACCTGAGGCTGATCTCCTTAGAGAAACGGTCAGCATTATGGTTGTGAACGAACCTAATGACTCTCAAGGGGAGTGTATGGACAAGTTCAAACACATGGTGTTTGCCATGATGATCCACAGCTAATTCACCCCAACATGACACAAGTTCCCATCCCCCGACAGATGGAGTTCCAAAGCAGACTTCCTTGTTGGCCTTGCTAGATAGCTCTGCCCGTTGGATGTTTTCACAAGCAGACATCGATGCTATGGTAACCCACAGCTTCAAGAACCCAAGAATGCAGGTTACAACACTTTACCAAAAGCCGTACCCCTCCTACATTAATCAGGTTCCATTTCCCTCGCAAATGGGGAAGCTTCCCTTGTTCAATGGTACAACATCCCCTCACCAGCATATCAAGCATTTCCAAGCAACAAGTCGAGAGACAACGACTGATGGGAGACTCCTCCGTCGATTTGTTGAAACTCTTGACGATCCAGCCTTTTAGTGGTATGCTTGGCTTCACCAAAACTCGATACATACTTGGGAGGAAATGGAGCGACTGTTCTACCAGCATTTCTATGAGGTCGAGAGAGAAGTCCAAACCATCGAGCTTCTCACTTTGACCCAAGAGCCAGATGAGCCCATGGACCAGTTCATAGCAAGATGGAGAGATTTGGCTACTTACCATTCCAATCCCATGTCTGAGAAGGAAGCAGTCCAGACCTACATACAAAATATGAGACCTGAGATTGCCCTACATGTTGAGGACTCTAATTCTACCTCCTTGTCAGAACTGATCTCTAAGTCAGTTCGCATAGAGATCCTGTCACGCCACCATGACGGGTCACGTCAACAGTCTGCAAGCTCGAGAAACAACTGTGGCAATGGTAATTCTCAGAACAACACTTGGGGCAATCAGTAAAAAGGGGTAATAAGTGCAGTTGTCACCGTTAGTGATCCGAAGAGGCTGCCTCCCAAACTTTATACCTCTCCAAAGGGGTAGGCACTAAAAAGACACAGACAGTGCCTCAAGCAGGCAAGCAGCATTAGTCATCCAACTGGATACTCCCACCTGCAAACCTTAATCAAGATGATTATTGAGCCAAGCATAAGAATGAGGTCTGTCCTTTCGAAAAGGAATGGGTTCCCGCACTACTCTGATTATTACTGGAGTAGAATATGATTGAGCTGCATGAGACCAAGTTTCCTGATCGAGCTGGTCACGATACCCATGCAAACTACTATGCTTATCATCAGAGGATAAGCCACCCCATAGGGGAATGCTACGCACTCGAGGACTTCATCGAGGCTCTGATCTAGAAGGGTCGATAAAGCTCGAAGAACTTAAGAAAGCATTCGGGGCAACAGAGGCTTCCCACGCAGTGACAGTATAGGAGGAAAGCGAAGGCCTGCACTCTTCTGATGAGCTGCCATCAGATCTCCTTCAGACTTTGTTCGGTATGATGCTCCAATAGGGACTCGTCACACTAAAGCCGACAAGGCAACCAACGTGCCTTGTTCAAGGAACTGAGAATCACTGGTGCCTGTATCATCAGATATGGGGCCACAAGCTAAGCGAATGCTATGGGTTCGAAGCCATAGTCATAAAGAAGGTGAAAAGAGGTCACATTGCTTACGTTGTCGTGGAAGAACACCCTTTAATCAGTGTCCCCATTCAGGAGAAAGCCTCAGTGCAAGATTCTCGTGTTGATGCCTCCGATCTTGCTGAACCCTTGACTTCCCAGCCATGGAGAGTCTATCACGGGTAGAGAAGACCCAAGTCCTTAAAGCGAGAGGCAGTTCGTCACGCTAGGGCAGTTCATGAACCTAACAAAATGAATCAAGCACCTCCCAAGGAAACCAGAAGGAGATGCGTGCCAAGGGCTGCTCGCCAGAAGAATCCTCAACCACTGGTCAAGTAAGAATTTCTCAGGCCTCTTCCTCCATTGCCGACCTTACAGGACTTCATCCCTGGTGCAATCATCCTCTCTCCCTCATCTCATCAAGAGGATATCCCTGGGCCATCTTCTACTTGGGGCACGTCCAATAATGGTGACAACGTTAAAAGCACCCCCCAACGGTTGGGGCACGTCCAATAATGGTGACAACGTTAAAAGCACCCCCCAAGGGTTTAAGCAAGGGAAAGACCCAAAAGATCCCCTGCACACGTCCAACTCTGGTGATGATGTAAAAAGCTGCTCAAATCGGTCTGATGAGGGGAATGACTATAAAGGTCCCTCACCTACTAATCTCTCTTCTTCCTCTTCCTTTTCTTCTTCGTCTTCTTCTTCTTCGTCGCCTTTTATGCCTCCTGCAGGTACAACCCAGGAATGTCTAGACTTTGAGGCCCTTGACAGAGAACACGAAGGAACCGATATAAGCAGGACACACCGGAAGGGGTTGATAAAGACGTTAGCCCAGGCGGCTGGATTCTTGACAGTCGCTGATGCCCTAGCGGCTCGAGCCAAGTCAGAGCCATCTTCATCTACAAAGAAGTACAAGAAGCCAAGACCGAAGAAACCCCAGTGGCCCCCTGAGCCCGACTTTGAGCAGAGGCTGAAAGAATCGAGAGGACAGAACTTCTACTCTCAAGAAGTTTGTTACATGGTGCAAATCTCGGAAGCATCACCCAACACGGGGCAAATGACACTAAGATCGGGGAAAACGTTGCAACCTCAACCTCAGAAGTCAAGGGTCCTAAAGTTTCCTAGACCACCGCTCCTTCCTCACCCAAATACCACAAACAATCTACCCATCCTCAAGAGCCCTGAAATCCTTCCTCGCCCAAATACCCTAAAAAATCCACCCATCCTTAAATTCCCTGGGATGCCTCTGGTCTCATACACCCAACCACCTCCTAAGCCTCAACTTCAAACCTCCACTCCACTAAAACAAATCCCTGTCACCCAATCCACCTGAACCACCCAAACCAAGCCGGCTATGCAACCAAGTCCGCCAGCAGACCAAAATAAACCTCTTTCAACTAAACCTGCACCTCAACCGACTATACCACCTAAGTCAGTGGAAGGACCAGCAGCACAAAAGTCTGACAACGAAAAGGTGAAATACAATGTGATAACGCATCTGAGGGAGCTTTCAACCCTTCTCTGCTTCTATGATGCCCTCATGCTCTCAAGGGATTATCGTATGGCTTTGGTCCAAGCTCTTTTCGATCCAGAGGTGTACGAGACCGAGGTAGAACCCATTGAGGTGGACCCGAAAATCTTGAGTGGATGTATGGTGATCACTTTCTCAGAGGATGATCTTCAATTGGGGGGAGAATTTAACAACCGCCCTCTCTTCATGATAGGTGAGTTACATGCATGCCCCGTCAACCGAAATATGTTGGATGGAGGGTCAGCAGTCAACCTTATCCTAAAGAGAATCCTCACTCGATTGGGATTATGAAGATCTCACTTTGACTCATATCACAGTCCATGGGTTCAACCAGTCAAGAAAGAAGCTGGCTGGCATGGTTCGTCTTCACCTCAAGATCGGTGAATTAAACCATTACCGTCAATTTTATGTAATCGGCACTGACACCTCCTACAACATTCTTCTCGGCCACCATTGGCTCCATGACCAGGGGGTGGTTTCGTCCACAACGCATCAATGCTTCAAGTATAGTCAAACTGAGCGACAATATACAGTCTATGCTGATAAAAGACCGTTCCCTGTAGTCAAAGATCATTATGCTGATGCTCAGTATTACTTCACAAATTCGGTGTAACCCCAAAAGCCAAATGATGGTGATCACAAGTCTGTGAGGAAGACAGAGCCTTCATCTCATGAAGATGTTGAGGACATCAGGCGAGCACTTCTGAACATGTTCAAAGAAGAGGAAAGACAAGGCAAAATTCTCCCTCTGGCTCCCATTCATCTCAGAATGCCATCAACCATCCATCGTCGCTTGAAGATGAGGCTTCCCCCTCTGCTTTCAGTCTTGATCCACCTATGTAAGAAGATGAACCAAAATTCACTCTTGAGGTTGAGGAAGTCATGGGCATAGATCTTGTAAGAGACACAGCACCGGCTATGTAAGGAACCCAACGCCGGTGTGTAAAAGGAAGAAAGAGCCAGCACCATCTATGTAAGAGACGCAGCGCCGGCTGTGTGAGAGATGCAGCGCTGGCTGTGTGAGAGACACAATGCCGACTGTGTAAGGGACCCAACGCCTGCTATGTAAAAGGAAGAAAGAGCTAGTGCCAACAATGAAGAGGAGAGATTAGAAGCATCGTCGTGTGTGTGAAGAGGCCTAGTGCCGAGAAGAAGAGGAATTTCACAAGCGGCGGTAAGACGGAGTGAGATGAGCTTGCACCAGCTGTGTAGCGCCCAGCTATGTCACCACCGTGTATGATCAAGACTGCCACCTGCTGAATTCATGCGGCTACACATGCCACTTGTCATGTTGTGTGTATAGTGCAGCCACTTGTCAACCTTGGGACTGCCACCCCAGCCTGTAGGGTACTTAAGCCCTCCCTCCCTCTCTCTCTCTCTCTCACACCACCCATTTCCCACTCTCTGTCACTAGAGCTAACCCTGGAGCCCACTGTTACTCCTTTGAAGAAGCCATTGTTAAAAGATTGAGAGGATTCTGAAAAAGGGATTTGGAGATACCATTGCATGTTAGGTAAGTGGATTCCTCACCATTGCATTGTAGCCATGAGAATGCATGAACTTATATGCCTATGAAAAGAGTAAGAAAAGGGTATGTGATGTGATGACTTTTATGCCTTGAAAATTGGGGCTTTGGTTCTATGATGAATATGGATGTTAAAAATGAATGTATGGTTTACAAATCCTGTAATGAATGAATGTTTATGTGTTTATATTGTGAGATAGCAGCTACTAGCGTGTCCTTTACCATGAAATTGAGATTATGGACTTCTGTCTCTTACTGTCATATGAACTCTCTCTTCTTACTACCACGCGCACTTTCTCTTCTTCTATTCTTACTGTCGTATAAACTCTCTCTTCTTACTGCCGCGCGCACTTTCTCTTCTTCTGTCTCTTACTGCCGCATGCACTCTCTTCTTACTGCCACGTGCACTCTCTTCTTACTGCCACGTGCACTCCCTCCTTACTGCCGCGCGTACTCTCTTCTTACTTCCGCGTGCACTCTCTTCTTACCATCGCGCGCACTCTCTCTGCTTATGTCCACGCCCACTTTCTCTTCTTATGTCCCTTACTACCACGCGCACTCTCTTCTTACTGTTGTGCACACTTTCTCTTCTTCTCTCTTACTGCCGCGTGCTCCTCTCTTCTTTCTGCCATGCTAACTCTCTCTTCTTATTGTTGTGTGCACTACAACATGCTTGAAAATCTTGGCAGCAGTAAGAAGAGAAAGTGTGCGTGGCTGTTAGAAGAAAGTAGACGCGGCAGTAAGAAGAGAGAGTGCACGCGGCAGTAAGACGAGAAAGTACACGTGACCGTAAGAATAGAGGAGCATGCGGTAGTAAGAGACAGAAAGAGAGGAAGCTATCGTGAGTGTATGGAATGCTGTCGAGCATGACACTGTCGTGAGTGTTACTACCAGAAATGGATGCCTAGGGAACGTTTATGCATGACTGCCACTTGGACGCTACAGTAAGCCACCTGGATGCCACTTGTAGCCACTTGGTTGCCACCTGCCAGCTGCCTTCTCCTCTTGATTTATAAATACTGCCCTTCCCACCCCTCCTAGGACTTTGCTCTCTCACACTCACGAGCCCCCTTTTTCAACCACTTAGAATCTCAGCCCCCTTGGAGCCCTTCTAAAGCTTGGAACTGGACTTGTGAGAGGATTTTGGAGCACTATTGGATACATGTAAGTGGATCTAACACTCATGTCTCCTTAGTTTTGAATGAGGCATGAAAATTTCAGCATAGTATAAGCATGTTTTGTTGGGGATGTGGGTACATGCTAGTAAATTGTGTTTTTTTTTTTTGCCCTGTTTTTCCAAGAATATGGGTCTCATTACCATGACAAATTGAGTACTAAAAATACTTTTGTTGGCTATGGAAAATTGTGAAAAGGTACCCCTGTGTATCTAATTTAAGATTAAAAATATTTTGTGTTAATAATCATTGTGATTTGGAAGTTATTGGTCATTCTACAATGTATGCCAAAATCTTACTGTGAAATTCTAGGAACCCTTTACTTTTTTTTAATGAAGTGTCCACTGACTAAATGATGTCCAAATGACTTCAAACTAATTTTAAATGAAATATGGATGTGTTTACTGAAAATTTGGTTTTGGAAACATGTTTAAATTCCTTATAGTTTGGAATATATGCCCCCTGTAAGCATGCATATGTCACTGTTGTAAGTTGCATTGAATTTCAAGAACTGTTGCATGTATTGTGCTAAACTATTTACTGATCAAATGGTGTCTAACAGATCTCAAACCACTTAAATGAAATATGGGTATCAGGTTTGGTTTTGAAACCATGTTGAAATTCATGATGATTTGATAATTATGCCCTTGTTTGCATGCATATGTCACTGTCATGAGTTGCAGTGAATTTCCAGAACTATTGCATGTTTTATACTAAACTGGTTACTGGCCAAATGATGTCCAAATGATCTCGAACTACTTATAAACGAAATATGAGTGTGTCTACTTCAAAAATTAATTGGAAACCAATTTAAATTCTTTATGATTTGGGAGTTATGCCCCTGTTGACATGGCTTTATCACTGTTGTGAGTTGTAGTGAATTTCTAGAACTATTGCACGTATTATACTGAACTCTTTTCTTACCAAATGGTATCCAAATGAGTTCAAAACAGTTTTAAATTGAAGATGAGTGTGTCTACTTCAAATTTGGTTTTGAAACCATTTGAAATTCTTTATGGTTAGAGAATTATGCCTCTATTTGAATGAAGATATCACTCTTATGAATTATTGAATATGCATGGTTGTAATGAGACATCCTTATAATATAGTGAATGCATATGAACTCTTGAAAATTTGTAATGAGACATGCTTGGGAATAAGTGAATGCTTATGAGATATGATTGTGCTTGGTTGTAATAAGACATGCCTACGATAAGAATGTGACATGAAACACTATGCAATGGGACACCCATTGGTAGTGGGACCTGATATGATAAGAATGTGTTGTGCTCTGTTATGATGTGAGTATATGTAATAATACATGCTCTATTACGAAATGAACACCTGATCTATTATAAGGGGAATACAAGCTCTGTTATGAAATGAATACGTGCTTTAGCCCACTATGATATGATGAAAATGTGATATGATATGGTTATGATAAGTGCTATGTGATATGACCTGTGTGGTCAACTATGAGATTCATGGGCACCTGCTGTGTGAATAATGTTACCGATAGCTGCCTGATATGCCTTTGATATGATATATGTGCATAGCAATATGCTGCTTATGTGATATGTGAACGGGCACCTACCATGTGAATGATGGTGCCGGCGGCTTCCTGGTTGTGAAGGGCATGTACTGTGTGAATAATGGTGCCGACTGTTGCTTGGATATACTGCTAGTGTGATATTTGCGCATAGTAATTTGCAGCTTATTGATATGTGTGAATGGGGACCTACTGTGTGAATGATGGTGTCGACAGCTGCCTGTTGGACATGGCACTTACTGTGTGAATGATGGTGACGATAGCTACCATATTTCCCTAACTCTCTATGATAGGAGGGGAATTAGGAGGAATGTGTGTCGGGAGGGTCCGCCCCCCCCCCCCCCAAAATTATGTGAAATGAAATAGGGATAATACTCCGTCTTGCAAGGCGTAAGCCTATCAAAAGCCCCAATGTGCACTGGGGATTGTGTGTGCGTGTGAAAGTATTACTAAATGAGTCACTCATTGTCATTGTCTTCTGTCCTAAATGATGGTAGAAGTCCAAAGCAATGGGATTGGCTTGGCCTGATGAATAGAGCTTCTACTTCTAGAGTAGGTGATTTAGGAAGTGAGTTGGTTAGTATTTGTGTAGACACTCCATTTTAAATTTGGAAAATTCTATGGTTTTTTTAACCCAGTAAACTCAAAATCCATAGTCCACACAGCCTACCTTATGACCCAGAACCAATCTGCCTACCCAGAACCCTACAGATACCCTATTTTCATCGAGAGTCTATTTTCATCGAGAGTCCTGTAAACGTCATTTTTTACCAAAAAAATCATTAAAAATAGTGTAAAAATCCTTTTTGAACCAAATTTTATCTGGGAGCTTCACAACAGCCTGAAACTACACACATGAATCAACATAGTTCAATTTCGATCAGATTTGGTCTGAGCGACACTGGCATCGTTGCCCAGCCTAGACTGGGCAACACTACTGCTGTCGCCCAAGTCTGAGCGACACCACTAGTGTCGCCCAACCCAAATTGACCTGAATTTTTCTGAAATTGGCAAGACAGCCCACTAGTCAGTCCTGGGCAAAAAGTTGCCATTTTGGGAAATCCTGACTTGGGCGACACTGCTGATGTCACCCAGTCCAAACTCCCTAAAATGGTAGTTTCCACACAAGAATGATTCCCTGCCATTATGGGCTATTTTTCCATCATTTTTGCCAATTTTGACTGGGTGACACTGCCAGTGTTGCCCAGACCGGGGACCCCAGAAAAGTAGTCCAGGGTTGTCATTTGGCTGGTGATGGAAAGTTATCCATTTTCAAATGATTTTAGTTCATAAAAACCTTATTTTCATGGTTGTTTCAGAGAGGACCTCTTTAGAAAAACTTAAAGAGAAAGATTGAAGCCCTAATCTGAAGACCCTAATCCTAAGCCTGAGAAACCTTAACCTAGATTTAGGGCATCCTAGTTCTAAACAATCTCTAGGGCGTAACAACCCTTTGAAGCCAAAGATATGCTGGTCAACTTCTGAATCAAAGAGGCAAAGAGGACGTCGGTTCTGATACGGGCAAGCCCTCGAAGGCTAGGGAGTCCCGGGCCATTTAGCCCGGTTTGGTATTGTTTTCTTCCCCTTTATTTCTTTTCATTTTACTGTTTTTATTTTATTTTGATTAGTTTTAATTAATTTATTTCTTTAAAATCGTGTTTTAATGTCTCGATTCATTCTGGCTCTGCCACAGATCTGAGAGTGGATCTGCTCGTTTTCAGGCAGATCTGGCCTCAGATCTGAAATCGATTTGTCCCACTTTCTCTACCACATTATTTTTTATCATTTTAAGGTGTTAAAATCCGAGAGATCTTCATCGAAAGATCTGTCCGATTTTCATCGTAAACAGTTTGGCTCCCACCATGGGGCATTTCGAGCTTGATCCGAGCTCCGAAACACGAGTTTTATTCACTGTTTTCACTTATTTCAGTCACAGAAAAGTCCCAAAAATTGGTTGTGATTAGGACCCAAGGTTTTAGTGCTACGAAACTCTGTATGTACTGGGCTACACTAGCAGTGTCACCCAGGCAACTCCACCAATGCTGCCCAGGTCCAGGGCGACATGCCCCCCTTGCGCCTAAAGCTAGAAGTTTCAGAACTTTTTGAAACTTTGTAGGCCTGTTCCAGGGTTCTCTTTTAACAAGTTCTTAAGGCATGTGTAACCTCACTGTGAAATTCCAAGAATATGCACGTTTTTGTGAGGGGATTTTGAACAACCAAATGGAGTCCGTTTGATCTCAAATCACTTCCATTAGAAACATATGTGATTCTAGTAAAATGTTTGTGTTTGTCCTTTGTCGAGACTCGTTAAAAAAATGAAGATATATTTCAAAATGTACGTGAAGGTTAATGTATCCTGGATTTTTCACTAGGCCTCCCATGGTCACTACTTTTCACTAATCAAATGAAGTCCATTTCGTGTTAAACTACATCCATTTGAAAGATCTTTGAGTGGGCTATATATATGTGATAACTCCCCTCTTAAATATCTTCTTTCATGTAGAAATTATTTTGAAATTCCTCTTAGATTGGAAGTTATGCGTCTTTTTATGAAGAGATGTCACTGTGGACAGTTTTGATTAAAACCAAAACTATCACCTTGTTTGGTACATACTTTTGAGCAACCAAATGGAGTCCAAATGCTTTCAAATTAGCCTTGTTATAAATATATATTTCTTGGTTGGAACTTTGATTTTGGAAATTGTCTCAAATTCTTTACGATTTGATATTTATAATTATGCGAAGCAATGTATGCCACTGTTACTTTGATACTACCACTGTTACTGTGATACGCCACTGTTACTATGATACTACCACTGTTACTGTCATACTGCCACTGTTACTATGATACTACCATTGTTACTGTGATACTGCCACTGCTACTCTAATACTGCCACTGTTATTGTGATACTGCCACTATTACTGCGACACTGCCACTATTACTCTGATACTGCCACTGTTACTCTGATACTGCCACTGTTACTATGATATTACCACTGTTACTGTGATACTGCCACTGTTACAGTGATACTGACACTATTATTATGATACTGCTGCTGTTATTGTGGAACTGTGATTGACATTGTAAGCCCTTATGCGACTGACCACTACGCAATGGGACACCCTTTGGTAGTGGGGACTGCTGTACTGTGGCACACTGTGAGACTATTGTACAGTGTTATGTCATGTGGTTAACCACTACACAATGGGACGTCCATTTGTAGTCAATACTATTATACTAAGGAAAGTTGTGATCATAATATATTGTGATCATGATAAACAGTGATATACTTTGACTGACCACTACGTAATGTCTCACCAGTTGGTAGTTAAGATACTGGATGCCGACAATTATTGACCGTACTTCAACTCCAATGATAGAACTGGGGTTGAGAAGTAAACTAAGAAATTGGGTGGGTCGCACCCCCAATTATCTTGGCACTATGGATTGGGTCACCCAATGGTAGTGTGACTTTATCTCGTAAAAAGGGCATATGAGAGGGTCATGTCGTGCAAGGCCATTGCCTATCGAAACCCCATAGCGTGCTGGGGATGTGTGTGTGTGTGTGTGTGGGCATTATGAAGTAGGGCACCCACTTGTCATTGTCCTCTTTTATGGGTACAGGTAGAGGTTTCAGGCGGTAGAATTGGCTTAGCCTGAACAATGAATCTTCTACTCTAGGAGTTGGCCTCTCTAGCTGTTATAACTATGATCTGTTAACCTTATTGTTCGGTTTAAAGTGGAAATGATTTAAGACTTATATTATATGTATTGAATTGCTTTTCTTATTTCACTATTAGATTACTGAAAGGTATTCTAGAGAGTTTCCCCTTGATATTTTGTGAATAAGTGTGCACTACATTCTGCTACCACTGTTATAATATTTGAGATGCAATGGTGTAAATCTACTTACTGGGTTGTCAGCTCATTCTATTTCTTCTCTCATAATTGTAAAGTGATAATCTTGACCTGAAGGGCAGGCAACGTGCTTGCGTGCCGAACGTATGGAGTTTGGAGTTTTTGGAGAAAGGATCCTGCAGAAGTTGTTCTTAATAGGTGTTTGGTGGCGGAGCCACTGAGATGTGTGTGTTATGTTAACTTTGTATTTTAATGGGCCATTAGTGCCTTAAACTTATTGTAAAGAGATTTTAGAGATGAATGCATATGGACATGAATGGTTTTAATTCATCCATCTTTTGTTGTAGTTTCTTGTGGGAGTTTGTGTTTTCTTTAGTGTTTTACACTGATTACCATTTTATATAGTGTTGAGCCACTCCGACTTGAGTGACATACGTCACCTTCGATCGTGATCTTGCACTCTGTCACCCTCCGGCTTGCTGTGTAAGGGGTCAAGGGGCGGTGTCATGACATATCTCCCGGCTCCAAAGGTCACCTACACCTCGGACCATCAAAAATTTTCGCATGTCCCCATTGCACTCTTGAAAGCATAATTGGCGCACCAGCCGCCGCGAAAGGTACTCCAAACCCCAGTTTCCATAAGCAAAGAGGATGCTCCACGTCCCACCGTAGAGTCAGCACAGGCCAGTAGTCAGCTACAGGTCTAGCGCTTCCCTGATCCCATGGGAGGAGAGTAGTCGAAAAAAGGACCGCCCTCTCGCCTTCAAGAGTAGGATTCCCTGGCAAAGTTAAGAAGCAAAGTTCGCAATCTCCAGACCCAATTGGAGGTTTTGCGCATTGCCTCAAAACATCTAAAGGAGTTCGTGCCTGAGACCAAGAGTTATGATGAACTTGAAGTGAATGCACCTCAAATAGAAGCCAAAGCCCCTCCTGATTGGACTATTTACAGTGAGCAGGCTCAACAAATAATGAGAAAATTGAATGATGAGCCCCTGTCCAACAAAACATTAAGAGGAGAAGAGGCAATTGCTCCCCCATTTGAGGTCATTGAAACCACAGCAATTTGTCACATGACAAAGAAAAGCTTAGGGTTTTCCTTAGAAAAACGGCAGAAACAGTGAATGCCCTGAAACGTGGCCTCCCTAAGAGTGAGAAACGAGATGCAGTGAAGTAAAAAGAAAGAATAAAGTCACAGAGGAGAAAAAGAAGTATTTTATTCATATATTCAGAGATTGTTACAAATGTCATTATAACACGAAAGAAAAAGGAAAGGCACAAAATGACACAATAAAAAATGATCAATGATATCATCGATCTTGGTCCTAGAAGCTGCAGAAGAAGCCTTGGCATGCTGAATGTGTCCCTTCAGATCAATCACCAATTGATCTTCTTATTGCAAAGAGGCGATTTTCCTCTGCTAGGGTGTAGTCAAGGGCTGATATTTCCTTGGCTAGGACCTCATCTTTCGCTTCCCAATCTTTCACCTCCTTCTCGAGCCCATCAAACTCCTCCCTCCTCCTCCGTATTTTTTCCTTCAGGGTCGTCATTCTGTTGAAGCGAGCAATCACCCCTTCATTGAGGTCAGACCTCCAAGAAGCTGCAGCATCCCTCTTTTGAGTATGGGCCTCAAATGATTCACGATGATGCATGAGAGAGGCTTCTAGAGAGGCCAAGTGAGAATCCTCTAATTGTCGTGCAGCAGTTTCCTATTCAAGTGTCTTGATTCACCATCTCTCCAGCTCGTTTATGATGCCATCAAAGTATGGGAGGACCTCTGGTTCACCCCCGAGAAGGGTGATCTTCCTTAACTTCTGGATCGTATCATCAAGTTCAGTAAGATGCTGATCCTTCAGTCTTTAAACACTTAGGCGAAGCATATCCATAATTATGTCGGGCTTCCCGCTAAAACTAGGCCTGGACGGTGCTGTTGGGGCTTTCATGATGGAAGAAGCTTCGATTTCGAGGACTGGGCTCAAAGGGATGATTGTCATGAGAGTCACTTGCTCTTCTAGAGCAATCATGAAGCCCAAAGCCTCGTCTTCTTATGTTTCAGAAGGAACCCCAGTCTCAGGTTGCTTGGACCCCTCAGTGTTGGCCTCCTCACCTGGCCCTTCACTCACGGTCCCGTCCTCAGCAAGCTCAACCCTCCCAGGACCAGATTCTACCCCTGACCCCTCAATCACAGTCTCACCCTGCTCAATCCTAGCAGAGCCATCTTCTCCTTGGCTCTCAACCTCTGGAGCCACCACAGCAGACTCGACCCCTTCGAGACCAACTTCTTCTCCTTGCCCTTCATCTTCCTGAATTGCCACCTCAGCCTCGGCAAATTCAAGGGCCACCTCCTCCCTTTGGCCTTCATTCCCTTAAGCTACCACTCCAGTCTCAGCTGCGGCCTCTTCTACCTGGTCTGCATCCCCCACAACCAGAACCTCTACTACTTCCTATTCAGGATCTGTACTCTCTAAGGCCACTACCTCTGAACCCCCAAGATCTCCCTCCTGAGGATTGCCTGCATCACCCATAACGTCTTACCAAGGGCAACAGATTCTTGATGCTTGGGTGTCATTAACCAATGGTTCCTTCTCCTGAGGGATGCTTAGGCCTTCACAAACCATGGTTACAACCCTTGTCTCAGTCGAGGCTGCAACCTCCTGAGACTCAGAGGTCTGGGTTCCTCTACTTGAGCAGCAACTGTGGGACCTTCATCTCCAGCCTCATTAATCTCCATCGGAATCGGATCTAACTCAGGAACTTGAGGCACCACCCCAAGCTTAGGTGTCCCCTCTCTATTAGAAGCAATGACGATGGGCTCAGAGGGGTCGGAGTCATCTACCTCAGCCTTTGAAGAGGTAGAAAATAGCTTAGGAGAGGCAGAGGGTGACGGAGAAAGGGCAGAGGATGACTCAGAAGGAGCAGCAAATGAATCTGAGGAAGCAGAAGATGAAGAACTATCTCCCGATTCCATAAAGATAGGAAGTTTCTCACTCCTGCATTTTGGAGCGGGCCAAACAGCCCAAGGCGGTGCCCCGAGTGCCAGTAGTGGCAGCACTTCCTTTTCTTTCCTCCTGCTGGGGAAGGATCAATCATCTCAGAACTCCCTGCAGCAAGAGCGTTGTGTGGGCTACTCCCTATCAATGCGTTCAAGTCTTGAATCGGGTGCCCTTCATGACCACGAACTTTCCGACCCTCCTTCAATTGAAAGATAGAGGTGAGGTTGTCAAACACGCTCCCCGTCTTCTTTTCCATGGCAAGAACTGCGGCGAAGAGTCATTCATTGCTATCTCCCAGGATATTCCAAGAGCTGGTCAGTTCTAGGGGTAGTCCAAGGTAAAAACCTCGCCTAGAGGAGGAGTCCTGATGATCTTCCTCTGCCTGGTGTCTTGGTGCCAGTTGTAGTTCTCTCCTTTCTAAGGGTGATTAGCTTCCCAATATTCCCGACTGGTGATCCTCCACCATCGTGCATAAGCCTCAGTTGCTCGGACCCTCCTGCCAAAGTGCAGTACAACGTACCTACTGAGCTCTATCATTTCTAAGCATGTGGACCATCCAGTGCGAATATGCTCAGGCCACCACGATTCACAAAGAGTCCCTAGCTCTTCCTTCCTTCCTATGTTCACTCTGTCGTGGCACTTCTCGAAGAATGCAGAGAAGGGGCAACCCTGATCAAGAACATGCTGACAAGCGAAACGATGGGGGAAGTACCCTTCGAGCCTGATGATATAGGTGGTCCTGTAAGGCAAAACTCCCTCTCTAATCTTCAAAATAAACATTAGCTCCTTGATGGTAGTAGGAGCACCATCCAGCACCTTACCCATCTCGTCAATAAAGGCCCTGTCAGTAAAGCCCCCAACTGGAAAGGTGACCCGAAGCATGCTGGAGGACTCGTTTCCAAAAACGTTCGACACATTCCCTAGGCTGTGAAAGACAGCCTTCTGCTCGGCAATCCTCATCAGTAAGGGGCACATCTTCTCCCCCATGCTTGGATTTCTGACATAAGTGGTGAAGAAATAGGCTCCTAGTCACCCGTACACATAGCGAATGGGGAATGGTGTCTTGAATTCCCTAGAGAAAGCTTGGCCTCTGACAAGGCCATTGCCCCCTCCTTGCCTTTATAGGCCTTTCCTCTCGAGATAGCTCCCATTCCATGGTACATGCTGTACAAGACTGGTTGTGCAAGGGCATACTGGCACGCCCTCGCCATGTCGCAAGCCACATAGAACATGCCTGGACGGATCGTATCGGCTCCCCTAGGGAGAACAAACTTGCAAAGGAACAAGGCCATGTATGCGGCGAAAAAGACGCAATCATCACGGCTCTGGGACTGGTAAATTGGAGGCGTCCCCTTCGCAGCTACCTTCCCATTTCCTCCTGAAATACCTGGACCAGCCTCTTCAGGGAAATCCCCGCAAAAGAATTTTAGCCATTCAGCAAAGGTTACACGACCATTGCTGGACTTGGAGTAAAGAAGCTGGTAAATCTCGAAGATTTCTTGAAGACCAGCAGGCGGTTCCTCCTCCCCAAGGCTAACACCACAAAAAATTACCGAGTTATGAGGCACGAACTCGTCATACATCGTGCCTATAAGCGAGAGCCCGCCAATTAAGTGAAGATCTAGCAAGGAGATCCCTGCTTCACCATGACCGAGGAGCCATGTATTGCTTACATGACTCCATGTCTCTAGTAATACTTTGATGGTATTAGAGCATCGAACGTAATAGCTGCCCGAACACTGTATGGTAGCTAATAGAGAGGCATGCTCAAGAATACTTCTGTACAATGCCAGCACCTTGATGGTCCAGGAAGAATACCCCTTCAAATACTGGTGCTCCCCTTGCACTCGGAGACCAGCATAAGACCATATCAGCCCCTTTGTCTTTACCAACCTCTTTCTCAATGTGGGAAAGTTCTCACATGTTCCTGTGCATGCAATCGAGGAGGGCCACCCCTTCTTCAATGTTAACATTTTCATCATTATCTTCCCAGACATCAAATCGAATCGGGTCGGTAATGAAGGTGACACTAAGGGGCCACTCTGGTTTGCACATTGGTTCTGTCAACCAAATGGGTTCACCCCTGACCAGACTCTCCCCAATAAATTCATTAGTGTCAAGCTCTCCTCCCCTTAGAAGGTCCTTCACGTCAGGGATTCTGTAAGAAGACCCAGCCATTATATTAAGCTTAAGGGCTCACTGCCATGTGTGAATCACTAAGGCACTGGCTATCACCGAGCGTGAAAAGCACTGACTAACGCTGTGCGTGAAAGGCATTGACTAGCGCTGTGCATGACTAACGCCACTTGTGTCGATTAAGGGCTAACGCCGGCTGTGTTTGTCAAGGGCTAACGCCAGCTGCGTTTGTCGAGGGCTAATGCCGGTTGTGTTTTCAAGGGCTAACGCCGGCTGTATTTCCAAAGGCCAATTTAGGCTGTGTTTTCAAGACTATCGTCGCTTGTAAGTTTTGAGCAGCACCATTCGTACCTCTCGCACGTGCCACACATTATGCACATGTCACCTCGAATCCCGAACGTGCTGCCTGACAACTGTCAGTCGCAATGTGGTCTGAAACATGCCCCCGCACGTGTGGATGACAGCCATTACCTCCCAGTGATTGACTGTTCACTGCCGGTGACTCTTCACTGCCTTGCGACTTCTCGCCTTCTCGTTGAGAGTCCCACGACCTTCCGGCTACCCACCGGAGAACTCCCCCACTTGTCGGAAACCCACTAGCAGACCTTTTCACCTTCCTCCACACCACTAGAAAACCATCGAAAGCCTGCAGTAGGTCTCTGCTACACCCTCAGTCCGTGTTCTGGTATACCATGGACCTTGCTGAAACTTCTATAGCTTCGACACAGGTGATTTCCCCGAGCAAGAAGATGACTCCAATTCCCCTGTGTGCCCCGTGACTTGGCCGGAGTTCTCATCAAAAACCTCTGCGCTCCTGTCATCTTCTCACAAACACCTTGAGTGCCCTATGTTCTTGCCGAAATCCTTGTCGAGAAGTTTCCATCTCTCACTGCTAAACCTCTAAATGTCTTACCTTCGGTAAAATGGTGAAAAGGAGTTTTACTCCCACTCCCCCCCCCCCCCCCCCCCCTTACTATAGACGGTGCTCCACTGAAGTGCCCCGAACAAACTGAAAATGCTAGTCAGGAACCCGAAGGCCAACCGACAATGGGCCAGACTGGGTCAGGCTCGAGCCCGAAGCCTAACCAAAAATTTACCATCACTCATGTAATGTCGAGCATCAAATGGTGATGGGCCGGACCGGGTCGGGCTCAGGCTTGAAGCCCAAACACAGGTCACCACCGCCCATGTATCGTCAAACATCTAGTGTCAGGTGGATCAAGATCGAGTCGGGCCCAGGCTCAAGGCCTGAACTCAACGCTGCCCGTGACTAGCGCCGTCTGTGACTAACGCCGTACGGGAAAGCCACTAGCCAATGTCGTGTGTGACCAACACTGTCTATGATGGCGGCTCAGCATCGTTTGTGCAACTGTCACCTAGGCTAGCGCCGCGAGTGTTGCTGCCACCCACGCTAGCACCCTGCGTGCCTAAGCCTGGCTACCACCGTGTATGTTCTACTATTATCACCAGTGGAATTACACGTGCCCTGGCCTGTCATCCCCATGGAGTAATGAGCATGCCACTGCCCTTCATCCCTAGGGAGTCACACTCACCCCCTAATCCCCAGTGAAGCCTGCTTCCGTTTGCCACTCCTAGTCAGGCCACCATCTCCATCTAGCCCCTCTGTTGGCATCAACCGTTTCATCCCCAAGGAATTGGATTTCCATCCATGATTCTATTCCCCATGGAGCTTCACTTACATGACGATTGTCACAACCCCGCCCCCTGGCCCCTGCCAGAGAGCTACAGAGCTCGGGATCGCGATCGGAGGTCACAAACGTCGCTCAGGTGGGAGTGGCTCAATGCATAAAACATGAAATCAAGAGCAAACCATGAAAAAAAACTAGAATAAATCCATTCAATAGACAAAAATCAAATCAAAAGTACATCCATCTAATTCATTCCACATCGAAAGTTTTTACAATTCCTTCAAGGCACTAGTAGCCCAAAATATACAAAATGAAATGTTCATCATATGCTGAGACCACCAAAAACATACTATGAAAGTCTTCAGATGACGGATTTTCAACTCCTCGACTTCAAGCTTCAAACCCCCAACGGCCATCTACCTTTAGCACAGATGTCAAGACTCTTCACTCTACAATTATGAATTTAAGATGGAATGAGCTAAAAGCCCAGTAAGTGGATCTACACCGATGCATCCCAACTAACATAACAGTGATAACAAAATCCAATGCACATAAAATCATCAGGTATCAAGTGAATACTCCAATATGCTCCTCATCATTCAAACAATAATATGATAAACATAGTTTAATAGACAATGCATAATTCACAATCATCGTACTTAAGGTAGAACAGTAAGGACAATAGATCACAGTCACAAAACTAGTAAGGCCATACTCCCAAAGTAGAAGTTCTATTACTTAGGTTAAGCCAACCCTTGCTACTTAAAACCTCTACCCTCATTCAAGAGGAAGGACAATGACAAGTGGGTGCCTCACTTTGTAATGCCCTCACACACACACACATACACATATATCCCTAGCGCGCTTTGGGGTTTTCAATAGGTAGTGGCTTTGTAAAACACGACCCTGTACACCACCATTAGGAGGCCCAATACGTAGTACCCATATAAATCTGGGTAGTGCGACCCTCCCAATTATTCACATCCTGACTCCTGTCATATCATGGGGAGACAGGGGAAGATCGCAGCTGCCAGTACCATCATTCACACAGTAGGTTTCCATCTCATCAGGCATCTACTAACACCATCATTCATATAGTAGGAGTCCATTCACACATCACATAAGCAGTACGGTATCATCATTCACACAGTAGGTACTCCTTTCTTATATCACATAAGTAGCATGATACCATCATTCACACAATAGGTATCTATTCACATATCGCATGAGCAGCATGATACCATCATTCACACAATATGCATCTATTCACATATCGCATGAGCAGCATAGTATCATATTATGACGATATCAATATTTCATCATGATAGCAGCAATATCACATTAGATAGTGGCATATCACATTTAACCAATATCATAATGACATTTCCATAGTAATAACAACATTATTTCAGTTAAGCCTTACAGCTCGATTTCCTGCCATCAAGGGCAATGACATATGCTCACTATTAGAGTCGTAACATTTAGACCATTTGGAGTTTGAAGATAATTCCAAAACTAATTTTTTTCTAAACCCACTTATCCTTCAAATGGGATTGGTTTGAAGACAATTGGACTCCGTTTGGCCTCTTAAAGGTTCAAATAGGTGAGGGTTTATTAGTTGCACCCTACGGTGCATAGGGTGCAGTGACATACGCTGTTTCATATTACTATAACTCCAAAACCGTGAAGCCACGTGTGACGGTGTCAAACTCAAAGTTTGAGCCAAGACGTACATCTTTCTAACAAAGCTAATTTGAAAGCATTTGGATTTCATTTGGTGGTTCAAAGATTCATTCCAAGCGAGGTGAGAGTTATGAAGTTTTATCAACACTGTCCACAGTGACATTCCTTCATAAAACAAAGTATAGTTTTCAATCTAAGAAGAATTTCAAAATAGTTGCTACATGCAAATTTTATCCCATTCAAGGACCTTTCAAATGGCTATGATTTGGCTAAAAATGAACCCCATTTGGTTAGTTAATCAATGACCACAGTGGTATAAGTGAAAAATCCAGGAAAATAGTCAACTGTGATATACCATTGTATTTTGAAGCATAACTTCATGTTTATAAAGAATTTCAACAGTGGCGAAAACTAAACATTTTACTGGACTCATACGTCTTCCTAATGGCAGTGATTTGAGGTCAATTGGACCCCATTGACTGTTCAAAAGTCTCCTTCAAGAACACACATAATTCTGGCATTTCACAGTGGCATATAACATGTATCAGGAACACATTCCATGACCTCAATTTCATGATGAGGAACATGATAACAAGCATTCTCTCATGATGTACACATACAACATGCATTTCTTACATAATCTAAGATCATACATTCATTCACAACACCCACCATTATCATAGGACAAAAGCCCCAACTATTCTGTGAAAAAGGCATAAGGATTTTCTACATCACATATACTTTCATTGCTCATTACATATGCATAAATCCCCATGCATCCTTATGACTGCAATGCAATGGTGATGGATCCACTTACCTAAACAACAATGGTGTCCTCTCCATTTCTCTTCTCACAGCTTTCACCCACCCAACAATGGCTGCCTACCAACAGTCACTTCTTCAAACCTTGCCTTAGAGAGAGAGAGAGATGAGGGAAAAATGAGTGGTGTGGGTTAGAGAATCTTGATGGTGGGGTGGCTATCCAAGTGGTGCCAAAAGGCTTAAAAATCTGGACAGGTGGCTACAAGTCTGCAAGGACTCTCCAAGTGGCACTCACAGCTCATGCAGGCCAAAAACACGGGCGGCAGTGACCAGCCAGTGATAGCCCACTCTTCACGCGGCATTTCCACTTGCGTGTGTCATGTGCCCTTCACTTTATTGTGCTCTCTCTCTCTTCGCCTCGTGCTTCCTCCTTTCATCACGTCGCCCATCCTTCACTTCACCGTGCGTGCCCCTCATCGTCGTGCATTTATTCCTTTTGCCGCGCCGTTCGTCCTTCACTTCGCTGTGCGCTCTTATCATCGTGCGCCTCTCCTGCGCCTACCTGCCGCGAACATCATCTCCGCGTGACCTATCGTTGCCCGACTGACACTGTCGTGCCCCATCGCCGCGTGACTCTCTTTTCCCTCTATCGCCATGAGGCCCACAATCTACTTATCCTGCCATGCACTCAACCGATCGGGATAGTCTTGGTCCTTACATCATCCCCCTTAAAAAAATATTTTGTCCTCAAAATTGTCAATTACTCAAATAAATGGGGGTCCGTTTCCCATATTTCATCTTCTCGCTCCCATGTTGACTCTTCTTTCGAATGGTACTGCCATAAAACTCAGACTAGAGGAATCTCTTTGTTGCGCAAAACTTGGACTCTTCTATCTAGAATCTCAATTGGCAGCTCCGCATAAGTCAAATATTCCCTAATCAGGATTGGCTCATACTTGAAGATGTGGGATGGGTCAGGCGGATGCTTCCTTAACAACGACACGTGAAATACATCATGAATGTTGGCTAGCTAAGGCAGCAGGGCCAATCGATATGCCACGACTCCGAATTTCTCTAAAATCTGAAAGGGTCCAATAAATCGTGGAGTTAGTTTCCCCTTTTTGCCAAACCTCATTATTCCCTTAGCTGGCGATACCCTCAGAAAGACTCGGTCACCCACTTCGAATTCACGGCCCCTGCTTTGATTGTTGGCATAACTTATCCATGGTATAAGTAGTACGGACCGGCAAGAAATGAGCAGCTTTAATGAGTCGGTCCATAATAACCCAAATACTATCATGTCTCAAACTCTATCTTGGCAGGCCAGACACAAAGTCCATCGTTAGGTGCTCTCACTTCCATTCTGGCATAGATAAGGGTTGTAACTATTCAGCAGGTTTCTGATGTTCAGCCTTCACTTGCTGACAGGTCAAGCACTTGGAAACAAATTGTGCTACTTCTCTCTTCATGTTATTCCACTAAAAGACATTCTTTAGATCGTGATACATTTTCGTGCTCCCTGGATGTACTGTATAACGAGAGTGGTGTGCTTCTTCTTAAATAGCCCTGTTTTACCTTCTCATGGTCAGGGATACAAACCCGACCTTTAAATCTTAACATATCATCATTGTCCAAAGTAAAATCCTTCTTACCTTTCGACTTTATTTCCTTGAAAATTTTCATGATCTAAGGATCCTTCTTTTGAGCTACACGGATCTGCTAAAAGAGATGGGGCTCTATTCTTATACACGAAATTATTCCCCTCCCATCATCAAGGGGTAGAGTTGGGTGTCATTCCACTACATCTTCTAGTAATTTCATCTCTCGAACCATCATGTGAGCCATTGACACCACAGGCTCAGTTAGGGTCGTAACGTTTAGACCGTTTAGAGTTTGAAGACAATTCCAAAACAAATTTTGTACTAAGCCCACCTATCCTTCAAATGGGATTGGTTTGAATACAATTGGACTCTGTTTGACCACTTTAAGGCTCAAAGAGGTGAGCATTTACTAGCTGCACCCTACAGTGCACAGAGGGCAATGATATACCATGTTTCTTATTACTATAACTCCCAAACAGTGAAGCAACTAGTGACAGTTTCAAACTCAAAGTTTGAGGCAAGATGTACATATTTCTAAGAAAGCTAATTTGAAAGCATTTGGATTTCATTTGATGGTTCAAAGATTCCTTCCAAGCGAGGTGAGAGTTTTGAAGTTTTATCAACACTGTCCACAGTGACATTCCTTTATAAAACAAAGTATAATTTTCAATCTAAGAAGAATTTCAAAATAGTTTCTTCATCAAACTTTTAGCCCATTCAAATATTTTTCAAATGGCTATGGTTTGGAGATAAATGAACCTCATTTAGTTAGTTAAAAGTAATGACCACAGTGGTATTAGTGAAAAATCCAAGAAAATAGTCAACTGTGATATACCTTCGTATTTTGAAGCATAACTTCATTTTTGTAAAGAATTCCAATAGTGGGAAAAAACAAATATTTTAATGACTCATACGTATTTCCATTGGCGGTGATTTGAGGTTAATCAGACCCCATTTGACTGTTCAAAAATCTCTTTCAATCACACACATAATTCTGGAATTTCGCAATGGCAAATAACATGTCTCAAGAACACATTCCATGACCTTCATTTCATGATGAGGAAAATGATAACAACCATTCTCTCATGATGTACACATACAACATACATTTCTTACATAATCTAAGAATCATACATCCATTCACAACATCCACCATTATCATAGGACAAAAGCGCCAAATATTCAGTGAAAAAGGCATAAGGATTTTCTGCATCACATATACTGCCATTGCTCATTACACATGCTTAAATCTCCATGCATCCTTATGACTATAATGCAACGATGATGGATCCACTTACCTAAAAAACAATGGTGTCCTCTCCACTTCTCTTCCCACAACTCTCACCCACCCAACAATTTCTGCCTACCAATAGTCACTTCTTCAAACCTTGCCTTAGAGAGAGAGAGAGAGAGAGAGAGAGAGAGAGATGAGGGAAAAATGAGTGGTGTGGGTTAGAGAAGAGGGTTAAGTACTCTTGAAGGTGGGGTGGCTATCTAAGTAGCGTCAAAAGGCTTAAAAATCTGGGCAAGTGGCTACAAGTCAGCATGCACTCTCCAAGTGGCACTCACAACTCATACATGCCAGAAACACGGGCGGCAGTGACCAGTCGGCGATAGCCCACTCTTCGCGCGAAATTAGCACTTGCGTGTGTCGTGCGCCCTTCACTTCACCACGCTCTCTCTCTCTTTGTCTTTCCCCGCGCCGCGTGTCCTTCACTTTATCGTACGCTCTTATCACCGCATGCCTACCATCGAGCTCCTCTCCTGCGCCTACCTACCTCGAACATCAAAAGGTGCCATCTGAATACTCACCTGGAAACTATTGTTATAAGCAAATTCTATCAGAGGCAGATGATTATCCTAGTTTCCCTTGAGCCCTCAACATATCTTCTAGGGTACGAATAGTGTTTTCCAACTGTCCATCCATCTGAGGGTGGAAAGCAGTACTAAAAGTGAGTCTGGTCCCCATAGCCGACTGTAGGATGTTCCAAAACCTTGAAGTAAATCTAGATTCTCAGTCGGACACAATACTAACAGGCACCTCATGTAGCCTTACTATCTCCTTGATGTATAGTTGAGCCAACTTATCCATGATATAAGTAGTACGGACCGATAAGAAATGAGCAGCTTTAGTGAGTCGGTCCACAATAACCCAAATACTATCATGTCTCAAACTTGATCTTGGCAGGCCAGACACAAAGTCCATCGTTAGGTGCTCCCACTTCCATTATGGCACAGATAAGGGTTGTAACTGTCCAGTAGGTTTTTGATGTTCAGCCTTCATTTGCTGACAAGTCAAGCACTTGGAAACAAATTGTGATACTTCTCTCTTTATGTTATTCCACCAAAAGACTCTTTCTAGATCCTGATACATTTTCATGCTCCCTGGATGTACTGTATAACGGTGTAGACACCCCATTTTAAATCTGGAAAATTATGTGGTTTCATGAACCCTTAGGACCACACTTAATCTAGTAAACCCAAATTTATAGTTCACATAGTTACCTTGGGATCCGGAACCAATTGGCCTACCTAGAACTCTGCAGAAACCCTGTTTTAACCCAAATTTCTATAAATGCCCTGTTTTACCAAAACAACATTAAAAATAGTAATAAAATATGTTTTGAACCAAACTTTCTCTGAGAGCTTCACAAGAGGCTGAGGAACACACCAGAATTGGAAAACCGCAATTTTGACAAAAGTTGGTGTGTGCGACACTAGGCATGCTGCCTAGGTGACACGACCCGTGTCGCCCAGCCTTGGGCTACACGGGGCATGCCGCTCGAGCAACACGACCTATGCCGCCCAGATCTGGGACCCTCAAAAGTTGGACCTTTTGACCCAAGATTTCACTGTTACCATGTCTATCATTCCCAACGAATTCCTCCCCCCCCCCCCCCCTTTAAACATCTTTTTGGGAGCATTTAGAGAGGGAGGGAGGTGCAGAGAAAAACAAGAAGGACTTCAGAAATAGAAACCTTAGGAGAGAAACAGACTTCAAAAAAAAAGAGGAAACGCTAGAGAGAGAAAAGCCCTAGCAGAGGAAAAGAAACATAAGAGATAGACATGGAAAACCTGAGGGAGTTACAAGAGAGAAAACCTTGAAAATTACGTTAAGAAGCCTTAGTCCCCTGCGAGAAACCTCAGATCTACTTAGGACATAGACAAGAGCTACCCTTAGGACACAAAATCCCAAATCAAAGCCTTCACATTGAAGGGACTCGCTGGCTAATATCTGGATCAAAGAGACAAAAGAGGACCAGTTCCGATACAAGTGAGCCCCAGAAGGCTCGAGAGTCCCGGGGGCATCCGGCCCGGTTTGGTATCATTCTCAACCCTTTCTCATTCTTCATTTCTTTACTGATTTATTTTATTTTGATATTTTTTGATTAATTCTCTCTAAAAATTGTATTTTGATATCTTGGATCATGCTTGCTTGGCCACAGATCTAATAGCAGATCTGCTCGTTTCTGAGCAGATCTGGCCTCAAATCAGAATTTGATTTGTACCACCCTCTCTAATATTTTATTTTCATCATTTTAAGGTGTCATATCAGAGAGACCTTCATTTCAATATCTCTGATTTTGCACGGTAAACAGTTTGGCGCCCACCGATCTGAGCATCAAAATTTCGAAACTCTCAGAATCTCTTGAAACTTTGCAAAAATTTTCTAGGTGTTATTTTCATTACCTTTAACAAAGTTTCAGGTCAAAATAAGAAATTTAAAAATACAAAAAAATATTTTTATGTTAGATCTGTAGTCCCCTCCTGTCGCTTTATTTTAATTTATTTTCATTAAAAAGTATTTTATTTGATTTTTCTCCAAGTTTAAAATAATCTTATTTTATCAATATATACAAGGAAAACATATAAAAAATTTGTTTTAAAAAAAATAGTTTTTTGGGCGACACACCTGGTGTTGCCCAAGCTTACAAGGGAAACACGCCCGGTGTCACCCAAACCAAGACATTTTTTTATTTTTCTGAAATTATTTAAATCTGTTCTAAGACCTATCTGGAGTCTTCTCACAAAATTTAATGGCAAAATAAAATTTTTAAAAATACCAAAAAAATATTTTGCTTGATACAGATTTGTTCTATCTGTTGGTCTTCTGATTCACTTTGTTTTAATTTTATTTCATCAAAAACTCTGATTTTTATAATCCTGAAAGTTTCAGTAGCCTTATTTTATCAAGATCAACAAGATAAAAATAAATAAATAATTTTGTTTTTGGGTGACACGACCCGTGCACCCTCCCTTAACCGTGTTGAGGGATTGAGTGCACCCTCCCTAAATGAGCCATTCCTCTTCCATTCCTCTATCCAATGAGCCATCTCTCTCAGATAGGCATCTTCATCAACGGTGCTAACCATAATGGGAGTCCAGGGTGGGGTAATCTCACAGGACATCTAAGGAAGGCCAAGCTGATAGCGGACTCGACCAGGGAAAGTGGGCATCACCAGAAACATTCAAATCAGCTGAACCATCATCCTGAAAGCTTGAGAAGAAGACGCGTAAACAGCAGGGACGGGCTCAACTCTCATGGGAGTCCAGTCGATCGGGAAGTCAAAAAAGGATATGTCAAAGTCAAATAAAAAAGGAAAAAGGGGGAAAGAAGAAGAAGAAAACAAAGAAAGAACAAATAAAGCACATAACCCACCTCCCCTACTGCCTGAGTGTCCAAGAACAGCAAGTAATATAACCGCGAAGGGATCCTCTCATAATCCCACACTCCATATCACCAGCAATGAATCGTCGGGAATGATAACGCCAGTCGACCGGGAATAGGGCGAGGAATGGGGATGTGCTCCCACGCCCAAACCTGGAGGAAGATCGAACAACCCCTCAAGTAGCGGGCTCCTCTGTCCACACTACAAAGGTCATGATGCAGCCAGCCCACGATCACTAGACCCCATGCCACTTGCTCCAAGTAGTCTAGCCGCCTGGTCGCCCAAACCATTGACAAATGGGCTCGATCCTTGGATCGACCCACAAATAGAAACTCCCTAAACAAGTGAGCAAGGAAGGCCCTCAAGGAATATATCTCAATAGCTGAAAGAGGACCATGATCAATGATCAGATCCACCTCCTCTCAGAACACCTTCGGTTCGTCCTCGATCATAGCCCTTTCATGCGCATCCCGGATCCTCTCTCTCTCCTGCTCTCGCCACTCCTCATCAGTAAGCAACGCCTAAGGAGACACCGTATCCTCATTACAAAATGAGCTCTCATCACCAAGATCGGGGATGTCGTGCCCGACTCCCTTTGCATCCCCTGATGATTGAGCAGCACCTCTGGACAAAGGGTAGCTAGACTCACCCTGCATCGACTCACTCACCCCAGCACCATCCTCTTCCACAGGGGCCTGCCCCTTATGGGAAGGTCTCCTACCCACAGAAACTGAAACTTGGGGAGCACGGCCACCTATCATCCTCTCTGCATAGTGGAGCACTCCAGTAAATTCCCACCTTAGCTTTCCAAGGTGGATCTCTGAATCATACCTTCCCCTGATCTTTTCAAAAGGAATACCTAGTATCCCCTTGCAGTAAGAGCCATAACTGGTAAACATCCCCTGGGGAATACACAATAAAGGCTCGCCCTCACTCCAAACCCCAAGAATCTGGGTAACATCCTCAAGGGTAGGGGCAAGCTCGCCACATCGTAGCGGAATGGAACAGGTCTCTAGTCTATATCTGAGACAACTCCGTAATCAAAGCACGATCTAAGCTAAAAGGCCTGATCCGGCAGACCTCCTATAAACCAATTCGGGCAAGAGCCTGCCTCTGCCCAGGAGTCAACAATGCCGCCCATTTGCGAATAGCAAATAGATGAGATCTACAGTCAACGAAAAACCCCTACAAATATATATATGTATAAAAAAGTAAAAATAAAAATGGGGGGAGGATTCATCAAGCTAGAGCCATCAAGTTCTCATGCTTCATAAACAAAAAAACAAAAAAAAATCACCTCACTATAACGGGATTTGCATACAGGGGAATTCTGGTCATTCTACACTCGGCGGTATTTTACAATCAGAAGGGTTGTGTGGTTATCCTAACATCCCTAAACTAGGGGGGCAGAACTAGACATTCAAAATTACGCCGGAAAAATAAAGTTCACACTCAAGGGTATTTTAGTCATTTTGCACTCAGGGGTATTTTGGTCATCTTATATCCAAAAGCATAGTATGGTCAACCTACCATCCCTAGTTTATGGGGGCAAAAACATTCATTCAAAATTACTCCCGAAAAATAAAGTTCACACTCAAGGGTATTTTGGTCATTTTGCACTCAGGGGTATTTTTGTCATTTTACACCCAGAAACACAGTATGGTCATCTTACCATCCCTAGATTATGGTTTTAGAAACAATAATTCAAAATTACCCCCAACAGGTAGTGTTTACACTAAGGGGTATTTTTGTCATTTTACACTCGGGGGTATTTTGTTCATTATCGATCCTAGCCCATTCTGAACATGTCCACATCATTGGCTAATCATCCTCACCAAGGCTATCTCAAACCATCTCAACCTAACTCCTAATGATCTGGGCTTTTAATTGAACAGTTCACAAGCATGTCAGAAGCATTTTTGAATGAAGATTTCAGGCATGTCTGTGCATCTTTTTCGAAAAAAATTTGATCACAACAAAAGTATTCTATGAAATATTTCCAAGTCACCTTTTATTTCAGAAATTTGAAAACAATATTATATATTTTTAGGCCCTTCCAAGTTGAAGCAGGTGATGAGCAATCCTCAAAAATACCAACATCCATTAGAGCATTTCGTCAAACATTTCAAAAGTTGGAGGCTTACCTTCTCTCGCCCCTTTGTTCTTGAAATATTACCCGATCCGAGCGTCCAATGACATTCCTCGTTCTCCATTCTCGACAATCAGTCCAATTTTGGTATGAAATGGAATTTTGGCAAGAAAAACCCAAGAGGTGTAAGGGTTGGAAAGTTTGAAATAAAAAAAAAAAGCAAAAAAGGGGGGGTGAGACCCCAAAACCAGTGAAGGAAAAATGGGGAGGGGCACCCCTTTTATTTAGAAACCCACCTGGGCTTGGCGGCATTCCTTGTGCCGCCCCGGCGACATGGTGCATCTCGTTCAACCTGGCCCCGAGCAGAACGGTCCAACCTGGGCCCAAGAAGCACGGTTCATGCTGCCCAAATTTTGTTTTAAAATATATATATATATATATATATATATCCTATGGGCATCACGTCACGTGTCGCCCACCTCAGTTATTAAATAAATAAATTAAAAAAAAAACAAGAATTATATGGGTGGCACGTCTTGTGCTGCCCCGAGCGACACAGTCTGTGTCGCCCAACCTTGGGCGGCACGAGACGTGCCCCCAAAAACCTAATTTAATAAAAAATAAAAGAAATAAAAAATTTGCATATAGGAGGCACACCTTGTGCCGTCCGGACGACACGACCCATGTCGCCCACCTCATTTAATCAAAAAAAAAAAACAAGTCAGAGGTCTAGGCGATTCTGTACCCGGACACCAGCGGCACGCCCCGTGTCGCCCACATTTTCTTGAGAAATCTTTTTTTTTTTTATCCCATTTCAAACAAAAAAAATTGGGGTGGGTGGCACGCCCCGTGCTGCCCTGGCGACACGTCCCGTGTCACCCAAATATTTGTTTTTTGGCAAATTTTGTCCTAGTCTGATCCTAGGACATTTTAATAATAAAAAATCATATTTTTTATAAAATAACTTTTTGAAATAAGTTGTTTCCAAATGATTTTTAAGCACATTGGTTTCGGACATCCTATCAGGCGTTCCATGGTGGCATGAGACTAAACTGCCAACCAATTTTCAAAAATAACAATTTCAAAAAAATAAAATCAAAAGGAGAGAACGCCCATTGGTCGCATGAGCCTAAATTGCCAACCAATTTTCTAGAAAATTTAAAAATATTCAAGTAAATAAAAACGTTCCACGGTGGCATGAGCCTAAACTGCCAATCAAGTTTCCAAAATTTCAAAAAAAAAAAAAAGACAACGCTCCTTGGTGGCATGAGCCTAAACTGCCAATCAAGTTTCCAAAATTTAAAAAAAAGATAAACTAAAATAAAAGACAACGCTCCTCGGTGGCATGAGCCTAAACTACCTACCAAAGTCCGATCCAAGGCACAACCACCTGTTTCAATGGAAAAATATCAAACTTGTGCGACATTAAAGAGCAGAGACATGAAAAACGTCAAACTCGTGCGATGTTAAAGAGATGAGACAAGAAAAACATCAAACTCGTGCGACGTTAAAGAGCCGAGATAGGAAAAATGTCAAACTCATGAGACGTAAAAGAGCCGAGAAAGGTAACGTCTAACCCCGTCTGACGTAAAATGTCAAATGTGTTCAGGGCACAACCACCCTGTTCAATGTGTTCAGGGCACAAGCACCATGTTCAATGTGTTCAGGGCACAACCACCCTATTCAAATGTAGCCCCGTACGATGCTAAAGGTCGGGTATATCCAATTCAACGTCAAACTCGTACGACGTAAAGGAGCCGAGACAGGTAATGTCTAGCCCTGTATGACATAAAATGTCGGATGTGTTCAGGGCACAACCACCTTGTTCAATGTTGTTCCGGGCACAACCACCCTGTTCAATGTGTTCAAGGCACAACCACCTTGTTCAAACGTCTATCCCCATATGACGTAAAAAGGTCGAGTGTATGGTCCATCGCTGCATGACGCTAAACTTCTTAGCGAATTCTATGATTGCAGAAGTTAAAACTGCTAACCAACTTTGTTTTTCAAAATATCTTTTACTTTTCAAAATTTTCACTATATGTCTGTGATTTCAAAAACTTTAACTTCTTTATTAAAATCGTAACATGTCCCTGCTCCAGGTTCTATTTTCAAATCTCCCCCTAATTTCAAAATTTCTAAAACATTTTCTAAAATAAAGGAGCTTGGACACTCGTATATGATGAATACTACGTTTGCCACGATGGCTGCTTGCTGTGTCATCTCTCACTTCAGATTCGGCCAGACAAGTCTCTTCCTATAGAAAGCCTTTCCCTATACACAACCGTAGGAAACCCTAAGGAGATCAAACAAAATGCCAGGGTTAAAAATTCAAATTGTAAAAACCCCTGAAGTTAAGTGGCATGGCCCGAAAATCCAACTCAAGTTTCAAGGTTGTGTAACTCGTCGACATCTTAGGCCGAAAACCCTAGGAGGAAAATGCCCTAAGTGGGTGAGCTCGATGAGTGCAATGACTTGGAGGGATTAGTTAGTGTGCCCCCTAACCACGTGACTTCAGGACAAAATTTAAAATGTTTGCTTTATCTTTGACTTTCACCTTCCCCTCGAAGGACAGGGAACGCCAAAGTGTCCACTTCTTTGCGACTCACCTGTCTCCCGAAGGACAGGGAGTGTCAAAGAGGGGCAATTGTAGACACCCATTTTAAATCAAGTAAATTATGTGGTTTTTTTAACCCTTAAAACCACACTTAACCTAGTAAACCCAAATCCATTGTTCAAATAGCCTACCTCGTGACCCAGAACCAATTGGCTTGCCCAGAACCCTGTAGAAACTCTGTTTTGACCCAGATTTCTTTAAATGCCCTGTTTTACAAAAAAAGCATTAAAAATAGCAAAAAGAATATGTTTTGACCCAAATTTTCTCTGAGAGCTTCACAAGAGGCTGAAAAACACACCAGAAGTGAAAATTCCCAATTTCAACAAAAATTGATGTGTTCGACAAGGGGCATGTCGCCCAGATCAGGGACCCTCAAAAGTTGGACCTTTTAACCAGGGATTTCCTTGTTACCATGCTTATCATTCCCAACGAATCCTCCCCCCACCCTTTAGCATCTTTCTGGGACCATTTAGAGGGAGACGGAGAGAAAAACGAGATGGACTTCAGAGATAAAAACCCTAGGAGAGAGATAGACTTCAAAAAAAGAGGAAACGCACGCTAGAGAGAGAAAAACCCTAGCAGAGGAAAAGAAACAGAAGAGATAGACATGGAAAACCTGAGGGAGTTACAGGAGAGAAAACCGTGGAAATTGCATCAAGAAGCCTGAGTCCCCTAAGAGAAACCCTAGATCTACTCTTAGGACACAGATCAGAGCTACCCTTAGGGCACAAAATCCCAAATCAAGGCCTTCACACCTAAGGGACTTGCTGGCTAATATCCGGATCAGAGAGACAAAAGAGAACCAGTTTTGATACAGGTGAGGCCCAAAAGGCTCGGGTGTCCCGGGCCATCCGGCCTGGTTTGGTATCATTCTCAACCGTCTCTCCTTCTGCATTTCTTCACTGATTTGTTTTATTTTGATTTTTTTTTATTAATTCGCTCTAACAATCGTATTTTGATATCATGGATCATGCTAGCTCCATCACAAATTTGAGAGCAGATCTACTCGTTTCTGAGTAGTTCTAGCCTCAAATCAGAATTCGATTTGTCCCACCTTCTCTGCTATTTCATTTTCATCATTTTAAGGTGTGAGATCTGAGAGACCTTCATTTCAAGATCTCCGGATTTTGCATGGTAAACAAACGGGAGTGGTGTGCTTCTTCTAAAATAGCCCTTTTTACCTTCTCATTGTCAGGGATACAAACCCGACCATTAAATCTTAATATATCATCATTGCCCAGAGTAAAATCCTCGTTACCTTCTGACTTTATTTCCTCCGAAATTTTCATGATCTAAGGACGGATCCGCTGAAAGAGATGGGGCTTTATTCTTATACACGAAATTATTCCTTTCCCATCATCATGGAGCAGAGTTGGGTGTCATTCTACTACATTTTCTAGTAATTTCATCTCTCAAACGGCGATAACAAAATGCAATGCACATAAAATCACCAGGTATCAAGTGAATCCTCCAATATGCTCTTCATCATTCAAAAAATAATATGATAAAAAAAGTTTAATATACAATGCCCAATTCACAATCATCTTACTTAAGTTAGAACAGTAAGGACAACAGATCACAGTCACAAAACTAGTAAGGCCCTACCCTCGAATTAGAAGTTCTATTGCTCACGTTAAGCCAATCCTTGCTTCTTAAAACCTCTACCCTCATTCAAGAGGGAAGATAATGACAAGTGGGTGTGGTGCCCCACATCATAATTCCCTCATACACACACACACACACACACACATATCCCCAAGCGCTTTGGGGTTTTCGATAGGCAGTGGCCATGCAAGACACGACCCTCTCCTTATGCCCTTCTGGCGAGAGAGCGTTACACTACCATTGGGTGACCCAATGCGTAGTGCCCATATAAATTTGGGGGGTGCCTCCCAATTATTCACATCCTGACTCCAGTCCTATCATGGGGAGATAGGGGAAGATCACAGCTGTGGACACCATCATTCACACAGTAGGTGCCCTTCCCATCAGGCAGCTGTCAGCACCATCATTCACACAGTAAGTGCCCATTCATACATCACATAAGCAACACGGTAGCATCATTCACACAATAGGTACCCCTTTCTCATATCACATAAGCAGCATGATACCATCATTCACACAACAGGTATCTATTCACATATCGCATGAGCAGCATGATACCATCATTCACACAGTAGGTATCTATTCACATATTGCATGAGCAGCATAGTATTATATTTTGACGATATCAATTTTCCATCATGATAGCAGCACTATCAAATTAGATAGTTGCATATCACATTTAAGCAATCTCATAATCACATTTCCATAGTAATAACGACATTATTTCAGTTAAGCCTTACAGCTCGATTTCCTGCCATCAAGGGCAATAACATATGATCACTATTAGGGCGGTAACGTTTAGACCGTTTAGAGTTTGAAGATAATTCCAAGACCAATTTTGTACTAAACGCATCTATCCTTCAAATGGGATTGGTTTGAAGATAATTGGACTCTATTTGGCCTCTTAAAGGTTCAAAGAGGTGAGGGTTTACTAGTTGCACTCTGCGGTGCACAGGGGCAGCGACATACCCTGTTTCATATTACTATAACTCCTAAACAGTGAAGCAACTTGTAACGGTTTCAAAATAAAAGTGAGCCAAGATGTACATATTTTAAAAAAAATCTAATTTGAAAGCATTTGGATTTCATTTGGTGGTTTAAAGATTGGCGACAAGCGAGGTGAGAGTTTAGAAGTTTTATCAACACTGTCCACAATGACATTCCTTCATAAAACAAAGTATAATTTTCAATCTAAGAAGAATTTCATAATAATTTCTCATGAAAATTTTAGCCCATTCAAAGATCTTTCAAATGGATGTGGTTTGGCCAAAAATGAACCTCGTTTGGTTAGTTAAAATCAATGACCAAAGTGGTATTAGTGAAAAATCCAGGAAAATAGTCAACTGTGATATACCTTCTTATTTTGAAACATAACTTCATTTTTGTAAAGAATTTAAACAGTGGTAAAAAAAGAAACATTTTACTGGACTCATACATATTTTCAACGGCAGTAATTTGAGGTCTATCGAACCCTATTTGACTGTTCAAAAGTCTCCTTCAAGCACACACATAATTCTCGAATTTCACAGTGGCATATAACATGTCTCAAGAACACATTCCATGACCTTCATTTCTTGGTGAGGAACATGAAAACAACCATTCTCTCATGATGTACACATACAACATGCATTTCTTACATAATCTAATAATCATACATTCATTCGCAACATCCACCATTATCATAGGACAAAACCCCAAAATATTCAGTGAAAAAGGCATAATGATTTTCTACATCACATATACTTCCATTACTCACTACACATGCATATATCCCCGTGCATCCTTATGACTGCAATGCAATGGTGATGGATCCACTTACTTAAACAACAATGGTATCCTCTCCACTTCTCTTCTCATAGTTCTCACCCGCTCAACAATGGCTGCCTACCAACAGTCACTGCTCCAAACCTTGCCTTAGTGAGAGAGACATGAGGGAAAAATGAGTGGCATGGGTTAGAGAAGAGGGTTAAGTACTCTTGAAGGTGGGGTGGCTATCCAAGTGGCGCCAAAAGCCTGCAGGGGCAACACTAGTAGTGCCTTTCGGTGACACCACCCGTGTCGCTCAGTTGTAGTGGTCTCAGAAAACTTTTGAGACCCCATAGACCTCTTCTAGAGGCTGTTGGTTCCCTGTTCACCAATTTGTGGTTTAAAATGAGATTTTTAAAATACAAAAAAAATATTTTGCTTCTGATAGGTCTGTTTTCCTGGCTTTTTTATTTTATTTTAGTTTGTTAATTTTGATTAAAATCATGTTTTCCCTGCTTTCACCATGCTTAGAATAATTGTGTTACATCAAAGTTAAAAAGATAAAAAAATTAAAAAAAAAAAAATTACATTGAGGATTGCTTGCACCCTCCCTGAACCATGTTCCATTCGAGTCACTATCGACTTGGGCAGCGCATGACTTAGCACGGACTAAGCTTGGTCTCAATGTCTTGATTGTACCTTCTTAGGGGTTGCTTACCCCTCCATCTATACTGTGCTTCGAGCAAAATTCGCCTCGAAGCGCGGATCGCTAGGCACAATTAGTGACAAGCGCTCACTTTATTCCTTCATTCCATTGTGTGCTTGAAAATTATTTTTGATTGCATGCTTCTTTACACACTCCAGCACACACCGGACCGAGAATGCCTGGAAACCAACAAACAAATATTTCAAAAACCATCAAAATCCGTGTTAATGGCATGAGGGGAACCTAGCTTTGAGAGTCGAGGTGGTTGGGATTCGCGTAGCTTTAACTGTGAGCTCCCCTCCGTAATCCTTTGCCTCCAAACTCCGTGTATAGTAGGACCTAGTGAAAATCCTATAACATGAGGCCAAGGCCTATGTGGGGACCTATATCAGCCTAGCCGCATTTCATTAGTTAGGAGCCCACTCGCAAGCCAAGCCTACCTATAATCTAGGTCAAAAGTTATTGTGTGGTGTGCTTGCTTTTTTCTATTGGTTAATCTTAGATCCTAGTCCGAACCCGTTTTTGGTCCGAGATGAACCCTCTGGGTCCAAGTCCAAGCTTGTACCCAGCTTAGCCCAGGTCTGAATAAGGTTTTGTCTTGGTCCGAACTTAAGATCCTCTCGGTCCAAGTCGAAGGCTCGTTCCTAGCTCACCTTTGATCCAGTCCGGGTCCATACCTAGTCTGATCATCAAAACTCTCTGGGTCCAAGTTCAGGCTTATACCCAACTTAGCCCAAGTCCGAACCAAGTTCACACCCAGGTCCGAACCTAGGCCCCCTTTTGGTCCAAGCGAGGGGGCTCATATCTAACCTTGATCCAATCTGGGTCCATACCTGGTCTGATCATCAAAATTCTCTGGGTCCAAGTTCAGGCTTACACCTAGCTTAGCCCAGGTCTGAACTAGGTTTCCCCTTGGTCCGAACCTGGGCCCCCCTTCTTGGTCCAAGCTTAGGGTTTATGCCTGTCTCAACCTTGATCTAGTTCGGGTCCACACCCAGCCTGATCTTTAAAACTCACTTGGTCCAAACCTAGGCTTGCACCCAGCTCAGTCAAAGTCCAAACCAGGCTCACACTCAAGTCCGAACCTAGACCCACTCTTGGTCCGAGCCAAGACTCGTACCCATCTAGTCTAGATCTTAGCATAGTTCTTAGCTTAGAATTTCTTCAAGGACTAGACTAGGCTTACCCTAGTTCAAAGTTTAAACCAAAACCCATCAAGTTTAGCAAGTTTCATCCAATCTAGTTCTAGCCTAGATCTTAGTTAGGACTTTTCCCCTAGAGCCACATTAGGTCTTTCTTAAGTCATCGAGTCTAGATCTCACCCTTAGTCTAAGAGTCATGACCCAGGATCAAAGCAAAGTAAGGTCCAACCCTATGGCCTCAGCTCAGCCTAGATCCCGAGAACCTAGTTAGTTTGAGAGGTACCGTCACAGTGCTCCCTCACAATTCATAGCCCTCGTGTCAGTAAGCCGATTCTCGACCCACATGGAATCAAACTTAACCATCCAAGCCGCCTTTAGGGCCATCATTTGGAAGTCACGAGCCAACAGCTTAATAATGTTCGTAATACCTTGAATAGTTAAGGGGTCAGGCCGAGGGCAATCCTCCAAGACATAGGAGTTAACCTCAAATCCAATCGGCACAACAAGAATAAGGCCCCAGCCCAAATCTCTGAGTTAGCTGATCTCAGTCGTGTGAACCCCGATGGTCAATTACCAGCCCAACATTCTAGTCTTGGCAATCAGCCAGTTAGTAGGCGAGTGGGTTCACATACAACTAGGGAAAGTCTACCCAAGCAACCCATTACCAGTAAAGATCAGGGTTTTAACCTAACTCGATATAAAGACAATCCTAAGGTGCATGCTTACTTTCTTGATCTGCTGAATAGAGAGTACACCATCCAGCATAGTCAATCTGGAAACGTTATGTCAGAAGTTCAAGCCATAGGTCAAGCCCAACATTTTGGCTCGAACCAGGGCGATCCTAGGGTTGTTAGCTTGCCAATCCAACCCACTACGGGCTAGGGGTCTAGTTTTAATCATCACTCGAGCTCAAGACTATCTAGAGGGCAGACTCCCTCTGGTAGTCGTTATGGCATTTCTTCACTCTTTCAGTCAAGTGCTGGGGTAAGAGAATACCCTAACCTTAAGGATAGATCATCCAATCAAGGTCAGGGTCAAGTAGACCTAGCCACCCAAGATCAGAGGTCTAGTCGTCATAGCAGCTTTAGTCGTCCATCCCAGTTAAGTGGTGATCCTATCCTGTAGACCTCCTTGCATAACCAAGTTATGCAACCTGCGAGTAATGGGTATGCTCTGACCCAATTCAACTCGGGTGAGTCTACAAGCCGACAATCAACACATCAAGTTCAAAACATTCCTCAGGCTCAGTCCTTAGGGCAACCCACTATATGGGCCCAACAGCCAGTTTATACGTACCACATACCACAAAGTCACATTCAACAGACCATACAACCGAGCCATCTCACAGCTATAATGACGGCTCCATTTGCTTGTATGAAACATCTCCAAGACTCTTTAGAGAAAATGGGAATTTGGGATTTCTCAACTTTTAAAGCTTATGTATAAGAAATTCTAAGACACCTAGAAGATCTACCAGTGGGGTTTGTGATGCCACAATTCAGAAACAAATTTTCAAGGAAAGACGATCATGAGGCACACATCAACGCTTACGTATTGATGGTTCACACATGGCGATACCGACCCAACCAACTTAAGGTCATGTTCTCGCATAGCTTATCAAAAGAACCATTGATGTAGCACCGAAGATTCATGAAGGATGACCCTCAAGCAACTACTGATGAAATGTTTAGGCAATTTTTCTCCTGCTATAGTGGAGGAATGACAAGACCCATCACCCTTGGTGAGTTAACTTCCACCAAACAAAAGTTGGACGAGTCTCGTTCCCTGTTTATAACCAGATTCAAAGCGGCTGCTATGCGAGTCATTTAAACTCCACTCCCTGAAGCCGCGAAGGTAAGCATGGCATTACCAAAATATGTCACATTCTTCAGTATGGGGGGCAGCCCCTTACTCATTTGATGTTATTCTTGAAAGAGGATCGTGATATGAACGAGCCAAGGAAGATAAAGCCGCAGTCGAAAAGCCCTCTCAAGAAGGTTGAGGTGAACATGATCAAGAAAAGAAATCCTTCCACAAACCATTCACAAGAAAAGACTAAAATTTATTCTACCACATGGAGAATGCAGACTTCCACACTAAGGGAATTCACTCCCATTGATGAGCCTATGATTGATGTCATAAAGAAGTTGCTTACGGCAAGTCTCATAGAATTACCGATAGAAGCCAAGATTCCTCCTTTTTATAGAGGCAATACATCTCGATGGTGCAATTGGCATCAAAACTATGCCCATGGAATTGAGGAATGTCCTTTTAGGCATAAAGTTTAAGATCTCATCGATAACGACATGATAAGTGTCAAAAAGGAAGATGTTGATGGCAAAGAAGAACCAGAAACTCTAGATGTCTCGACAAAGAATACTGATGTCAACCTGATTAACTCAAGAGAATCACAAGCTGTGTCCTAACCCGAAGAACATCCACAAAGGCCTTGGAACACAAGAAGAAATCAACTGGAAATCTAGTAGATGAAGAACAAAACGAGCATAACCTCACCCAGGAGTTAATGACTAAGGATACTCAAGATCAAAGCAGTGAAGATGACCTTAGCTCCAAGCCCATAACAAAAGAGAGGGGAAAAGAAAGGGGTATCACATATGGAATTCCACTCCAAGATACACTCCAAAAAATGGCACAAGAAATCCCCATCATCAAGAGTCACACTAGAGCATATGAACCCTTCAACCCTTACTTCCAAGTTAACACAATAAATGGTTCATACGTGTGTGCCAATGAATCAAACGCGCAAGTGCAATATGAACTCAAGCATAAGCTCAGCCAAGGTTTTGAAGCTATGGATTCCCAAGCCCATGATGACAAGAAAAACCTTAATTATGGGACAATAACTCGTGAGGAGGCTAATGAACAAGCGCTAAAAGGAAGCCCTTCACCTCAAAACCTTGACGACCCACCTAAGTGGGATCGATATGATGAGGACGGTGTGCTAGAAATTGATGTGATCCAGATCAACGAGAAGGGATCATCTTCCAAACATGGGGTCAACACCACAAAGTCCCCCATTATGCTTCTAAACAAGGGGCCAACACCTCAAATATCAAAAGAAGTCGAACCTTTGAAAATTCTAAGGGGCCCACTTGGGCCACCTTCACCAAACTTGTTCGCCCACCCACCTATATGGGATGTAGATCCAAGCTTAGAAGATTTAACCGATTCACCTCTCAAGGTGAACCCAGTTATAGATGATAGAGGAGCAAAGAGCCCAAATTTGACTATTCTCAAAGATTTGGCATCTTCACTAGAGTTGATAGAGCTTGAACCTTTGGAAATTCTAAGGAGCCCACATGGGCCACCTTCACAAGATTTCTTAAATGATCCACCAATCTAGGATCAAGAATTGAATATTGAAAAGTCAACTATATTACCTCCTCAAGAGGCAAACTCTTTAAAAGTCATTAACGACATGAGCACAACTCCGATAACCAGAGCACCACCATATCAAGAGAATTCATCATGCGAAGAACAAGTTCTCAACAGAATAGAAAGCCCAGCAGGGGCAACCCCATTAAAATATTTAATATAGACAAACTCCTCTCATGAAGAGGATACATTAGGGGCAACTAATGAAATTGAACCCTTGTTTGTTGATTCCCAACGCGCCATAAAGCCATTTAATATAACATGGGCAACTAATGAGATTGAACCCTTCTTCGTTGACTCTCAACATGCCGTAAGGCCATCTAATACCAACTCAAGCACTCTTCTTGTGTGAGAGACTCACCTAAACTCGAGCACTGAAAATGAGCCTACTATAGAGTTAACCCCCGAAAAGAAACACAAAATTTGCAATGAAAGATAATCGAAAAGGAGTTGGGTGATCACTCATCCTTTTGTAAATAACTGAATGAAGCATTCATGCCTCACACTTCAAGTACTCCATTAACAGGAAAACCCTAATGAGCCTATCCATCAATACAGAAGACTGAGGGATTAGGAAACTGAAAGTGATGTTTAGTCACAAAATCAAGGTTCAAGTGGAGCAGTTTAAAGGAAAAGTTCAATAGAGATTCATCAACTATTATCAAAGAGATTTTAGATGTAAACCTGGGTCAACGGAAATCAGAGGAAGATGATATTAGAACCTCCCTGCCACTTGGAGGAGGGAAAGATGATCGAATTCTTAAATGATCTTAATGTGAATTGTTAAAAAAAAAAAAAGGGGGCACCTTTGACTCTTCTTCCTCTTCCCCCTCTTCCTTTTTCATTGTTTTCTTCTTCCAAAAAAAAAAAAAAAATCCTCTGAGCTAAAAATATGAAAGGAATCCCAAGCGTTGGAAAAGAGGTTACTGGGCTGAATACTTGAAAGGGACCCTGGAGTAACAAAAAAAAAATCCGCTGGGCTGAAAATTCGAAAGGAACCCCAAGCGTTGGAAAAAAGCCTACCGGGTAGAACACTCGAAAGGGACCCCAAAGGTGATGAAAAAGAAGTTCTCTCCTTCCTTCGACTCTCCAAATTCTTTTCTCTCTAAATATCTTATCTTCCTCCCCTTGAGTCGAAGTGGTGTTAAAAGAAAATCAATAAGCATTAGGCTGGCGGAACATTGTTAAGGACCTAGATCGTCTGTAACTTCGAAAGATAAGTGGTGGAGAAACGAAATCAGAAATACAAAGAGATTCTGAACACCCAGGGGCATATCCTGTAATTTCAAGACTCTGTTTCGCTCAAAACTCCAGAGAACTCTCCTTGAATTGCAACACAAGGGCTGAGGTTGGAAGATAAAGAAATACTTGATGATTCCTCGTTCCGAAAATTCATGCAAGGACCCAATATGCTTACATAGGCTCTACCAAATGGGTCACAAGTGGTTAAACTGTAAGACCTACATTAAAAAAAAAAAACCCAACCGGTTGTATGAGTATAACTACCGACTACATCGTCAATCGCTGCATGACGTTAAATTGCTTAGAGGACTCTTTGGTTGCAAGAGTTAAAACCGCTAACAAATGTTTTTCAAAATTTCTTTCTCTTTTCAAAATTTTCACTATATGTCTTGTGTTTTCAAAAACTTTAATTTCTTTGTTAAAATCATAACCTGTCCTTACTCTGGGTTCTATTTCAAATATCACTCTATCTTCAAAAATTCTACGAAGTCTTTCAAAACAAAGGAGCTCGGACACCCGTATATGATGATTACCCCGTTGCCGCGATTACCTCGTTGTCGCGATTACCGCGTTGCCGCTATTACCGCGTTGCCGCGATTACCGCGTTGCCGTGATTACCGTGTTGCTACCTTGTCTCTATCTTTGGAATCGACCAGACAAGTCTCTTCCTATGGAAAGCCTTTTCCTATAAAAAGCCTTAGGAAACCCTAAGGAAATCAAAGAAGATGCCAGGGTTAAAGAATTTCAAATTGTGAAAAGCCTTGAAGTTAAGTGGCATGACCAAAAATCCAACTCGAGTTTCAAGGCTGCGTAACTCACTAACATCCCATACCGAAAACCCTAGGAGGAAAAATGCCCTAGGTGGGTGAGCGCAATGACTTGGAGGGATTAGTTGGTACGCCTTCTGACCTCGTGACCTCAGGAAGAAATTTAAAATATTTGCATTATCTTTGACATTCATCTGCCCCTCGAAGGACAGGGACGACAGAGTGTTTATTTCTTTGCTACTCACTTGTCCCTAGAAGGACATGAAGTGCCAAAGAGTGGCAACTGTAGACGCCCCATTTTAAATCTGGCAAATTATGTAGTTTCCTGAATCCTTGGGATCACATTATCCTAGTAAAATCAAATCCATAGCCCACACAGCCTACCCTGTCACCCAGAACCATTCTGCCTACCCAGTGTAGATACCCTGTTTTGATCCAAAATCTTGTAGACACCCTGTTTTACCAAAAAAAATCATTACAAATAGTAGAAAAATCCTTTTTGACCCAAATTTTCTTTGAGAGCTTCACAAGAGGCTAAGAAACACACCTAAAGAGGATGTTTTTTAATTTGGACAAACTTTGGTATGGGCGACAGCAGGAGTGTCACCCAGCCCAAACTGGGCAACATGCTAATGTCACCCGGGCGACACCACTAGTGTCGCCTAGCCCATTTTGCCTCAAAAAAGAAACTTTCTTTCATGGTTTGATTTCTTACCTTTTTGTGATGATTTTACCATATTTGTTTTGGCGACACTAGGAGTGTCACCTGGGTAACACCACTGGTGTTGCCCAAACCCGAATCCCCAAAAATGGTATTTTCGACTGGAGGATTTGTTAGTTATGGAAAGAAGCCCTTTCCAATAGATCCTTGGCCTTTATGACCTTTTTTCATGGCCATTTGAGGGAGAGGAACAAAGATATTGAGATGAAAACTTGGTGCGCTTATGAAATCTTAACCCTAAACCTGAGAAGCTTTAACGTAAACCTAGGGAATCCTAGTTCTAAAACCATCTCTAGGGCACAACAACCCCTTTCAATCAGAGATCTGCTGGTCAACATCCGAATCAAAGAGGCAAAGAGGACGCCGATTCTGATATGAGCGAGCCCTCGAAGGCTCGGGAGTTCCGGGCCATCCGGCCCGGTTTGGTACTATTTTCTTTCCCTTTTTTTCTTCTTCTTCTTCCTATTGTTTTGATTTTATTTTGATCTACTTTAATAGTGTTTTTAATGTCTTGGATCATGCTGGCTGTACCACAGATTTGAGAGTTGATCTACTCGTTTTTGGGCAGATCTGGCTTCAGACCTGAATTCGATTTGTCCCACTTTCTCTATCACCTTATTTTTATCAGTTTAGGGTGTCAAGATCAGAGAGATCTTCGTCGGAAGATCTGTCCGATTTTCATCGTAAATAACTTTGAGGCGCAAATCTTCTCTGTGTGAAAATTTATGTTCAGTCTTTTCTGGGGAAAAAATTTTGTGATCAGCTTTACAATTATTAGATGAGCACTTCCAAAGAAACTTAAATTTTTAGTACCTAAACACTTGGATCTAGTTGTGTGAGAACTGGGTGGTTTGTTCGATTTAGTATCTTATAGATAATCCATGTACCAAAATTGGATGGCTAGTTGAATATTGAAATTCTAATCTATGTAAAATGGTTCGCTACATCGAGGATGCTGCGACTCCAACATACTTGCAAACAAGGTTTTATCAGACGTAGTAAAAATACTATATGCTCCCGAGGGGCATATAATCTTTTTCACTGCACTGAAAAGTATACAGCTTTGATAGGGACTTTCGCTCCCCGTCCCATCCCTAAATCCCAACGACCACCAGAATCTTTGCTCCTACCCGGCCACCGCCAGAATCTCCGCTCCTCTGCCCTGCCACCACCAGAATCTCCGCTCCTTTGCCTTCACCGGGTCGCAGTCAGGATAGTTAAAGGGGGAGGAGAAGTGATAGGTTTCTGTTATTAATATGGCGGGGGTTGTGGCGGCTGGTGGTGGCGGCGGATTGTTCTTATACCGCCGCCCCTTTTCATCCATGACTCCTCTCCTCAACAATGCAGAATTATCTGTACTTCCTCCTCTTTCTCTCCACTTGTCGACTGCTTCCTCTGCAAAGAGGAGCACGGGCATATGGTGTGGGCCGAGGGACCAGAACCGCGGCCCGCTGGCTCGAGGGCGACTCCTCTCCACTGAAGCCATGCTCGCTATTCAATCCCTCAAGAGGTCACCTAACCTCCTCGCGCAAACCACCTCTCGCCTCCTCAAGGCTGACCTACTTGCTGTCCTCAAGGAGCTCCAGAGGCAAGACCAATGCCACCTAGCCCTCCAGGTATCTCTCTGTTTTGGTCGGTTAACTGTGATTCGAAGTTTCAGTGTGCTTAACTGCGATTCGAACTTCCACACTGCTCTCTCTGTGTCTCTCCACCCTTTTCTTGACTAAACCTTGTTTCTTTCTCCCTCTTCTTCTAACAAATGTTTGTTTCTTTCTCCCTCGGCTCCTAAAAAGTGTTTGAGCTTATTCAGGTATTCGGGGTGGTGCGCAAGGAGGTTTGGTACAAGACGGATTTTGGCCTGTACGCAGAGATGGTCACGGCATTGTCAAGGAATGGTATGACAGAAGAGATTGACAGCCTCATTGCGGATGCCCTGCAAGACAAGTTTGAGACTGACAATCGTGGAATTGCTCGCCTTGTGAGGGCTTTGATAGGGGCGGGAAATGCAGAAGGGGCAGTTAGCATTTATGAGATGACCAAGGGCAGTGGATTCCTTCCTGATGATTTTCTCTTCAGGGTTTTGATAAGAGGGCTCAAGAGGTTGGGTAAACAAGCCCATGCCGCCAAAGTCATGGACGATTTCAGGGAATTCTCGAAAAAATCAGTACTAGTGGGGTATGAGGAGCTGAGCATGGCGGCGTGAGGTTTGCCAAAGATTTGAGTTTTTTTTACTCTTTTCTTGTATTTCTTCGTCTTTGTGATTTTCATGAGGATGTAAATATAATAGTTCAACCTGACTATCTTTCTTTTTTATTGTTCATTTGTTCGTAGAAGTAATAATATAGATGTGAAATTGAAGAATTGGAGAAGGAACATGAATTTCAGGATGGAAGCTGTGCTTTCTTTTTATCATTTGTATGATGATTCATATGGGTTGCAATCTACGTTGGTTGGTTACATGTTTCTGTGCAATATAAAGCTCTTTATATTTTTTTTTCTTTGATGTTATTTTGTTATTCTTTTGGTTTCTCGAAGTTGGTATTGGATAGAAGAGCCTCAACAATCCTCTATAACCAAGTTTTAATCAATTTGGTGCAACTAAATAAGCTTTGGCTCGAACAGGATGATGTCGGGGATGAACCTGGAGTTCCCTTACTCATCCTGTTTGTTTCCTTTAGAACGTCCATGCTTCCTGATGAAATAATGTCGTATACAAGCAGAGTGTGTGGCTTCTTTTGAACTGAAAGTTCATTAAATCCTTTCAAACTTGTTATAAACAAGAAAGAATGCTATTATTTCAGTGCTCCATTACAATGTTTAAGATGTCATTCCGGACAATGAGAGGTGTTTCCAAAAGGGAATCAGAATTTTGATTTTCAAACTATTGGGAGTTTTATAAGATCTCAGGGCTTTTGGAATGATGGTCAGGGTGGTGGAGCCACGACGTTTCCAATCCCACCTGGTACCATATCAAAAGAAAAAGAAAAAAACATATCAAAGAAACAAAAAATAGAACTGTTGGGATCTCTGTCTTTTAACAGTCTCCTTATTAATCAATCAGCAAAATTTGCAGCCCCACTAGTGTGGGTCCACTCAGCATGTGTTAATCATCTGCCTCTTCCTTCCAATGTCCTTTAAATCCTTTATTACTGATATGTTGGTAAAGTTGGCTTTGGAATGCATTATGCGGGTTACAAAAAGTTCGGAACATTTAGTAGCAGGTAGTGTCTTACTAACTTTATTCCCCAATAATCCCTTTCTATGTTACTGCAGTATTACATTATCTTAAACTGCTTTGTTGTGGCTTTGGTCCATGTCAGTTTCTGACTGCCGTGCTTCTTCATTTTGATTAACTTTCGAGCTGTTACTTCTTGCAAAGAGGTACTAATTGATTTTCTGAACTTTAGATGGTTTTCTGTAGCATAAAAGCTACTCTTCTGCCAATATAAAAACATATTGCATTTCGATATGATATTTGTTCAAATTGGAAATATTCCTTCTTAGACATATCTGAGGGTTCTTGTTCTTCACCTAAATCATTACCTTGCTGAAAGCCATGTCGATTCAGATCCAATGTGATGCTGCTTCCACTCAATGTTCAAGAAGACTGGGGTGGCTGCCTGTGAAGTCCCACCTGGGTGGCTGCCACTGTGGAGAGAGCTGTTTTTTTTGTTTTTTTGGTTGGGGTAGGGTGCGGGCAGGGGGGGGGGGGGGGGGGCGTGTGTGTGTGTGTGTGTGTGTATAGTAAGTAGACTAATAGTACGTATAGTACGTACGTAGTATAGTAAGTAGTAACGTAA
>NW_006499799.1:1805305-1856306 GCF_000471905.2 Amborella trichopoda
GACGACACATAGTATATATATATATATATATATATATATATATATATAGGAGACTGATTTCATGCAACAATTATATTATAATATAATGAACAAAATCATGTTTGGGTCATTTGTTTGACATCAATTTTTAAATATACATTCTTTTCATTCTTATAAACAATCACAAAAAAGTAAAAATTAAAATATATCTTGGAAAATAATTTTTTAACTCAATTAGTATAGGCCGTCCATTTTGGTGTGATGCTTAGATCCAAATGTTAAAATGATTGTTTCCTTTGCAAAAATTTTTGATGACTGTTTTATTAGTAGATGAATAATGTTAAAAAAAAAAAAGTTGATTTTGAGTTTGTGAAGGCCTAGATTTTGAAATCCACCAAATGGATGGTCTAGATTCATTATTGGAGGGGGACTCATTTTGAGCGGCATATCTAGGGTGTAAATTGTATTTTACTTTTTGAGGATTGATTATTGGAATGAAGAGAGGGTGTGTGCAATTTTTTGGGTCATACAAATGCTACAAATATGGTTTTCTTGGAGTGTTTCATTATATTACAAGGACACAATGACATTAAATCATTTCCTATATATACATATGCATACACACATATCGAAGGAGGCGGAGGGAGAGAGAGAGCAAGAGAGAGGGCCTGATATTTAGAGAGAGAGGGACAGAGATAAAGATACGTTTCTGATGGGCAATCTTGGAAGAAAAAATAGAAACCCCCCTCATAATCTATGGAGAGGGTGGGTGTCCTAACCAGAAGTAAGAAGTTGGGGGGGATGGTGGGGTGGCTCCATCTTTCTTGGAAAGGTGAGTCATGTCATTTTCTTATTAATCTTTTGCACACAAGCAAAGAATTATATGACATTCTAATGTGATCTATGGCTTTGGGAGGTCCTATTAATATAAAAATAGGAAATTGGGAGGCCCTAGATCTAGCATTTAGCTATAAATTTGTTTGTCTTGGAACTGGACTGTCCTCTATTTAGGAGGAACTTGAGGAGTGGGGAGAGCTATGCCCGGCCTGAGTTTCCTTGATGATAGTAGATCTTCTCGACTCTAGGAGGAATAGATAATGTTGCAGACATAAAATTAAGTGTTCTCATTCAGCTTTTTACATTCATTCTTTAGGGATCAAAAGCTCATTGTTTGAGGCTCATCTAGCTGGACTTATTTATTCCATCCCATTACTCCTAAGACCCTGGATTTTTGGTTGTTGCCCTGCTCTGGACCTCAATTATGACCATTTGTTTAATTGTAGTCTTCAGTTTCCAAAACATATGTTGCCCTTGTTAGAAAGTAATTGCCCCACAAATGTGGAGTTTCTTCCTTGACCTATTTTGAGTGTGTTGACTTATGATTTACTTAGTAGGTGAACTCCCATTCTGCAGAAAGGATTTTATGGTTTAAGAGGTCTCTTGTCATGAGAGACTGGGAACTGGATGACCCATCATGTGTGAAAGGGAAAGACATGCTTGATACCACTGTATCCTGCTCTAGGATATTAAGCCAGACCCATATGCTGGTATATCTGCTTGAAGTGGATTACTGGGTCTGGGAGACTAGAGAGGGTTGGCAGGAAGCTTACAAGGATTTATTGATTAAATTATGATAGAGGAGAAACCTACGAAGATAATCACTTTAAGAGGTCTCCCTTATGAGTGGCCGACTAGCTGGACAATGGGTATTGATGTGCTACTCCAAACTGGGCAAGGGATGGTGACGAGGAACTGAGCTGGATGCTCTTCAAATGGTGGTGTCGTACTGTCATCCACTTTACCTAAGATCTGGTTCAAGTCCAAGGGGTTGGTGCTCATTCCTGAAGGGGTTGCGCATCCACTGCAAGGATCTGGCAAGTTAACAAGATTCGTCCATCCTCCGTTGATCCACAGACTGTGCAGTCTTCGAGGATGGAGAGGGCTAATGGGCAATGTGTGTCATAGCACATTGTGTTTAACTTGCTGATGTTGAGACCCAGAAGAGAGAGCCAGTTTATTAAACCTGGAAAAAGATTGTGTTCTGGTGAAGAAGGGGGCCTAAAGTCTTTCTGGTTGGTCTTCTTGCATTGTCTTCAATCGTGCCTGAAATGAAAGGGAGTCCTTCTATTTATAGAAGCTAGGGACATTATGCATCTGGACATGCGGGCTTGCATGTGCCATGTCTATGTGGTGCCATGTGTCTATTGCTGTGTGGAGAACGTGACCTTAAGGAGGTCTTAATGACCATGAAAAGCATGCCACACAAATAGTTCATGGGCCACGCGTTGATGACTGGCCATGCATGGTGGGGATACCATCTCCATCCTATGGCAGATGTGTAGCAAAACGGATGTACAGAAGGATAAGTTCCCTCCATGTGAGTCCTAAGACAGGTCTTATTGCCACATGGAAGCTTTGGCTGCACTCAAGAGAAACATCTATCTACAAAACACATCCCAAAAGGGCCAGTTGGCTATGCATAGATGGGCTGCATAGACTGCTGGGACGTGCATGCCACTGGATGAACGTGTCTGGGCTGTCCAGGCTGGCTCATGATTGAACATGCACGTCTGGGAGCTTGTCCTGTAATTAGCCAGATTTTTTGTGTCATTTTTAGTGGGCCATGTGTCATGCCGCTATTATCTAGTAGAGGACCATGTCCTGCTATTGGAAACTGTATTCTTTGAGATCCATACCCTCCTGAATGGCATCAGATTATGCATACACTTTCTTTAGTTCCATCATGGCCAAAGGTGATTTAGTCTATGTCATTTGGATTGGTAGGCTTTCAAGGGAGTCACAATTCCCCATGGAGCCTCACAAATTCCATGTGACGATGGTTAGGGTGGTGAACTGCAATTGAATGTCAAGCTTTCCATCCCACTGCTTACCTACAAATAAAAGCCATCCATAGTTGTAGATCTGTTGATATCTTCTTCTGTCATGCATATTTGGAGGCCAATGATGCAGTTGACACGTGTAGACAGATGTGACCCATAAGGGCACATTTGTCCACTGTGTTTACATATCTTAAAACCTATATATAGGTTTTACGTAAATATAACATAACATTGTTCAAAATGATACATCTGTATACATAAAGGACAAATTTGTCCTTATTAGTCATATCTGTTTACAGGCTAGTGTTTGTTCTTTCTTGTGTCTTTCATCTCAATCTTCTCTCTCTTCCTTCCTCTTTTATCCTCTCTATACTGTGATGTATGTGTTAGTTGAATGTTCTCACTGAGGTCAACTTGATCTATCCTTCTATCAATGAATATGATTATCGATTGTCCAAATCGTAAAGAGCCATGTTTGTTTTCGGGCAGGTTGCTTGAAGAAGCATTTTTTGTATTGTTGAAATCCTACTTACGATTGGTTCAAATGATGTAGGAGTTTATGCCTTCTTCTTTAAAACTGGAACTAAACTTTGATCAAACACAAATATAAATTTGGCTGAACATGTTGTTATTATTTCTATGCATTTTTACTGGGTTTTTCTATAACTATCTTTTTTCATCTATTCATAAAGGAAATGTCGTTGACTCATGTGATTATGCTTGTTGGCCATTATATAATCTATGTAGATGATCCATGATAGACATATCAGTGTGTGGATTTTATATTAAGATATTATATTCCTATGATTGAGCTTGATTGAGTTAGTACCATTTGAACTAACATCTGTCAGCTTTGTGTACTGATTCTAAATTATTGTCTGTTTTAGAGCCCATGAATTTTAAGGTTCGATTGTAGTAACAGCTTGTTGTTCTTGTGCATCACCTTACTTAAAATCATACGAAATCCAGCAATAATACCATAAGCCTTTTGTTTATGGTAATCATATTGCAAAAAACTCTTGCTTTTGACCTGTGACCCATGGCCAATCAAATATAGAAAAATCTTGCTTTTGCAAGATTTGGCTATTCAGATCAAAAGAAGCATCAATTTATGGGAGTACTGAACCCTTTTTGTATGTATTATGGGTGTGCAGTCATATCTGCACTAATGCACCGGATGCATTAGAACATTTTCTGTATGGATGATAGAATACTAAATATATTTTGCTTGGAGTCATACTGTCAGCTACCGGCTGGCTTTCTATTTCTTTGTTTCTTTTTCCTTTCAATTTTGTTTAATCTATTACTCATATATTCTATCTTTTTTCCCCCCCTTGCGTCTTTACCTTTCTTTTTTATTTCTTTTGCTTCAGCTGCTTCTTGGAAAGCTGATGGGATGGTCTTGCTAAAAGTGTGTTGCCGGTTGCATTTCATGCATATAATTGTTTGGTTGAATCACATATAAATCCAAATGGAGTACTTGTAACTGGAATTATCTATATGTATATTACAAGTTGAGAAGACATAAGTTACAGATGGAATTCCACCACTGAGACCCCTGCTCGGGGAACCCACTTCTATGATATATGAATCTTGGACAATATGAAGGAAGCAACGCAGATGGAACTAATATATTTGGACTCAGAAGCCAAGTGTATTGATGCAGACAGCAAAAGTGGTCAAAGTTGAGGCGCTGCATGAGTGCTTGCGAAAAACAAACTAGTGCTTTAATCAGTAGATCATATGGCCTTGAGTACACAACAGTTATTTTGTTGGAGGCTTTTGAGGATGATTTAATGATGGTATATGCGTATATGCATTCTGTGATTGTGCTTTTTGAGCCATAAACCCAAAGAGTCATACTCTAATGTTCTTCATAAACATTGATGTCTTTTGTGCTTTCTAGTTATCTTATTTTTCTTCTGAATAAATGAGAATAAATATAGCAGGCTACTGGCATTTCAGATTCAAGTGATTTTGATCATTTTCAGAATACAATTATTTGTTCTTGACTAAATCGAACAAATAATTGTCTGGGTGTGTGATTTTCACTGTGAATTTAATTTTGGATGACTTGGTAGATGATGGATTTATAATTCAGAAATTCTTTTCCAATTTAATGAAATACTGAATCAGTGACTTTGTGTGTGTGTGTGTGCGGCTGTGCACGTGCGTGCATCCGGGTACGTGAATCAAGTCATTGACAAGTCACCAATTCACCATTTCATAAATACACACACACACACACTGGTCCAGAGGGTGAGAGTCTGTGGAAAGAGCTTATGAGATAGAGGAGTTATTAATAAACTACCTTATATAGAGAGAGAAGTTTTGGATTCTTAAATATAAATTTCCGTGTAAATATGGAAACAGAAAAAAAAGGAAAGGGATTCAGAAAAAAAAAATCAAAGAGGAAAGAGATTCAGAAAAAATTAAAGAAAGGGTTGAAGGAGAGATATTGCATGCGGAAATTTTAGGAAAGGGATAATGTGTGTAGAAATTATAGGTGGTGTTAGAGTTTGTAGAGCAAACAGGAGGCATATGCCATTATGTAAGGATAGTTGAGATTCACTATTGAAATAAGAGTTATTATTGGAATGGGCTCTGATGCGGATAGTTTAGGAGGTTTCTAGGAGGTATATATGGGCTGGAATTGCCTCGAGCACTCAAACTCATGGCAATCAGTAGTTGGTATGGATAAAGATTTTATACCAAAGAGGAGACACATGTCATTAAATAAAGGGATAGTTGAGATTATTGTTGAAATAGGAGTTATTGTTGGAATGGGCTTTACATAAGGATTTTTAGGGTTCTTAGGAGGCAGATGAAGGGCTGGGATTGCCTCTGGCAACCCCAAAATACATATACTGAAGGCACTTAGTGTTCAAGACATTCTGATGTCACGTTTTCCTGTTGTTCTGTGGATAAGCAGGATCTAAAATCCTGTGTTTTCTTCTTATTTTTCTTCTATGATTTTTGGTGCCATGGCCAATACTTGGTTAGGACAATTCCATTCATTAAGAAACAAGTTGAACCTTTGTGAGCGAGTTGACTTTTAATGAGTGGCTCCTTAAGTGCTTGCTCCATGGGTCATTTCAAGATAATGCATCCAATGTTAAGGCTATTTATGAGATATGATCCTTTACCCATTAGAACAGTAGTTCTGAAAACATCTCTAAATGATGGTGTGTGTCCAACATGAAATTGGAAACATGAAGTTTTTAATGTTTTCTATTCATCAATCAAGTGTCATGGTATCTTCTTTTTTGTCTTCTTTCTAGTCGTGTGCATACGAGTGTTTACGAGCTAATTACTTCAGTGTTATGTGGAAAGTGTGCTTACTCTATGAACTATGAATTTCTGATTGGCACTGTTCAGTGCAGGAGTCAAACTCCTTGAAGGCGAATTCACTTCTAAGCACAGACTATGAATTTCTTCCTTTTGCTGAGCTAGTGCAATTGTTTTGCATAAAATATTATTTTATAATCCTTTGAAGAACGTCCATTTTTAGTGGATGCCTCTTACTTTATGTACTCGCATTACTTGTCACATTTTTCAACATTAAAAATTGTCTTTTAGCAAGCCTCTTTTTGCTGGCTTACCCATGCTTTGCAGTCATATATCTTTCACTTTGTACACTTACTAGTGTGGTGGTGCATGAGTTCTGGGCAAAATTTTATCTTTACAATTGAGTAATCCTTTGTCTATTTGAGTATGTACCCATAAAGAATGGCTAATATATGTATGGTTAATCATCATGGCTTTTGCATATTCACATAGAAATTACTTTATGTTGTCTCACTTTTTGGACACTCCCTTGGTGCAAACAGGTAAGTCATTGAATTGTAGTCATGATAAGATTAAATATTTAGCTTTTTGCACTTTACTTCACCTACACAGAGTGGCTAATATATTTATGGTTAATCATCATGGCTTTTGCATACTGTTTACCAAGAAATTACTTTATCTTGTCTCACTTTTTGGACACTCACTTGGTGCAAACAGGTAAAGGTATTGAATTATAATCATGATAATATTGGGCCTTTTCACTTTACTTTGACCGATCAAACCCTATTTTATGGTTATGTAATATGGGATCCAAGCATCATACTTAGTAATGGATACCCAGCCATGATGCTGAACCCTGGATCATGCTCTCTTTTGGATTTAAAATGTGTGTGCTGGTTTTCTCATGCAAGCATTAAAATCTGCTATGTTTTCAATTCCGCTTTAATGTGCTTTTTTTTTTGAGTTATTTAGAATGTGTTACAGTAGATTATTATGGGCTAGTCGTTGCTGCTAGCACTCTGGGTCAACCAATTGGGTTCTTTTAGGGATTAAAATGCTGTAAAAGCATCTGGAAGGTTTTGTGGCTGACTTGGCGCACAACTAAGATATGCGTTGACTTAAATGTCTTCCTGAAAATTAACTTTTTGGCCCATTCTTTTTGTTATGTTTGTCCTTTCTATGCTTTCGCCTGTTCTATACGTTGTTGCATTTTTGATACTCGGATCTGATTGCAATCTTCATATCTGATGCACCAAAAGACTATGTTGCAAGTTGGCATTTATTCTCGCCAAGATCAGAAAGTGTTGTTCCAATATTGAAAGGAGAGTTGCCTCTCAAGGAAAAATGTGAACAGAGTACTCTTGTTTCTTTTATGGCGCTTTGCTTGGTGTGGGTCTGTGAGGATGTGATCTGAATAAGTTGTGTAAATATGCCACTCAAGAAATGGATGTCGTAAGTACTGTTTTGATTATATGATACATGGAAGTGAAGGGGTAAGTCATTTGAAAGCGGAAACAATGATAGAGATCATGCTCCCTGTGATTTTTTTATCCGTATTTTTTTTTTCTGTGGTTTGACAGTATGAAACAAGCTTGAGAAGTAGTTGCCAATATCAACTGCCAAGCACTGAAGCCCAAGACTGATTCCTAGCATCCCACAGTGACAGCTGCAGAACGATGTCCAGTTGCTATTATTCGATAAATGTTTCAGAAGTACAATTTTGTCTGTATGCAGTTATAATCTCGCTCTGTTGGGAATTTGGTGAATTTGGGAAGAATAGCATTCACATTATCTTTTTTGCATGAGATTTTACCCCATCGGTTGTTTAATTCTTCCCCTGCGAGGGAAAGGCCAGCTCCATGTTGGAAGGCTTTTTATTCCCGAATTTGCCAAACTTACATATTCAAGCCACAGCTGCCCTGTGTGCAAAAAATCATAAAGCTCTACAGTCTAAAGTCTGGAGCATATGCATGGTATGGATAAGTTTTTAAGCTTATTTGTATGTCCAGATTCATAGAAATTTATGAGTTATACATTATCCGCTACACCTGCACCACCACCTTGTGCCCAAGCACACAAGCACTGCACAAGTAAAACTATCTAATACTACCAGTTGTGGAAGCATTTTTTATCCCATCATTCAGAAAAATCCTACTTTTTCATTTCCCATTGTAGCATGTTCCAGTAATCATAGTACAACGAAGTTGCATTAACAGCACTGTCTGTAGAGGACATCGACTGAGTTGGTGCTTCGCAGCAGATTGTCTGGAGAATGCATGCTTTTCATACTGAATTACAATCACTCACTCCCTCCTTCTTGTGTATATCGTAAGAGAAATCCTCAAGGCCTCACCCAGGCCATGTTCACTTCAGGGTTGACTGCTTTAGGGCAAAGAATGGTTTTTTTTTGGTTATCTTTTACAGGCTGCAGCTTCAGAAATTTACAGAATATGTCATTAGCAAACATGAGCAGAGCATATTTGGGGTAACATTATTCTCTAGTAGCCTTGCAATTTGCAGTTCATGATACTAAGATTAAAACCCACCCATCTCTATCTACCCTGCCTAAAATCTCTTCATTAGTCCTCGTGTCTTCTATCACCATCTATGCCCAACTTGAATCATTCATTCGGAAAACTTCCATACAAGCAAGATAGAGTCAAGGGTGACCTGCCCAGAATCTCTCTCACAAGAACTCGCCCAATAAAAGGACTGTCATATTCATGCTTTGCAACCAAAAATAGCCCCTCTTTTGACAACAGTTTTGACGTTGCTCTGCAATAACAAAGACCTTCATGACTGCTGCTCTAACTATGATTCTTAATGGGTGGCAGATGCTACTTTCATTATGATTCTTGATGGATAACAGATGCGACAGTTCGAGCCCATGACCTGAGATGCCTCTTCATTTCTGTGCCTGCAGCAGTTGGAGGGGGCATCCTCAGATTCAGAAGAGGGGAGTCAGGCCTCCTAATCAACCACGCCTCCGAAAGATAAGGCCTCCTCACTTGTTCATTTTCAGCCTCCTCCTCCTCCTCCTCCTCTCTGTACTTCTCCTCTTCTCCGAGCCTCTGCAAACCCGGGATCACACTCATGGTGCGTGGGCTCAGATCCTCCTTATTGAAAACGAACCCTAAATCCATGAACCCCTTAAGCTCATCAATCTCGAGCTCCGACAAGCTCTTGCTGTTCTTTAGCCTGCTCCTCCTTTGTTGGGGCTTGCCGGAGTCTAATCTACTAGCTGTGCGCCTTAGCTTGAGCTGAGTGGACTCCACCACGGCCAGTTCCGGCTCTCGTGGTGGTTCTTCAAGATTCAGAAGCTGCGGTCTTCTTAGGTTGGGAAGAGGTGGGCACTCGTCAATTTCAGTAGTTAAGAGAGGCACCTTCAACTGCATCTCTGTAGAATCGCCATCGATCTTAGAGATAGAATCGCCAATGATTTTAGAGAGAGAAGTGGATGAGGACCTGTGAACCAGGATGTTTTGTTGGAACCAGTTAGTGTCCATAAGAGTTGTGAGGGTTTGGTACTCCCCCATGGTCTGGTTCTTGGGTTTGGGTTTGCAGGAGGGGAAGGAGGATATATGGGAATGAGGAATTTTAGTAAAGTAAAAGGGTAAATAAGTAAAAATCATAAAGAAAGAGAGTCGTTGTGGGTGCGGATGGTGTGGTCATTATTTATGGAAAGTTCATCAAGACGGCAGTCCATTGGGGGCATGTTTCCTAAAATACCCTGCCATTACCTTCCCATCCGCTGCTGAATTCCAGGGATTGACGCTGACATCCTGGGTGTCTGTCAGTGCCGCCCCTCCCTCTCCTCCCTAGAATTGCTTGTTCTTCCTGCGTTGGCTCTCGATTCGTTGAATTTCAGTCATCACAAAAGGGCGAAAGAGACTTTGCAGCCATAAAAGGGAAAGTCAGTCACTAATATAATGGCTGCGGTTTCTATAAGGTAGCAACCTTAAACAATCCAATTACGGGGCACCTTAAAATTTTATCATAAGATTTAATTTTGTTGTAAATTTTTTTTAGTATTATTTTAAAACCTATTTTCATAACTAATTAGAAAGTTTTAAATTCAAAAAATAGTTAAAATTAAGTAGATCTATAAATATATGAAAATCTTGAAAATGGACGGTGTAGATAATGGGTTGCAAGATGCACTATTTTAAGGATTCAAAAACGTTTTTTTTCATATTCATACATCTCGATGTCAAGATGTTCGGTTAGAGTGTTTTTTCAACATTAAAACAACATTTTAGATAGATTTTTGAGGTACATCTGTGTATCTGCATATCGAGATGATCGGTTAGAAATGTATATTGTGATCTTTTATGGGTGTGGTTTCTATAAGGTTGCAACCTTAAATAATCAAATTAAGGCGCACCTCCAAATTTTATCATAACATGTAATTTTGGTATAAAAAATTATAGGGATTATCTAAAATCTATTTTCATATTTAATTATAAATTTTAAACTCCAAAAGTGATTAAAATAAATTAGATTTATAAACATATGAAAATCTTGAAAATGGACGATCTAGATAATATGTTTTAAGATGCACCATTTTTAGGACTCAAAATCTTTCTTTTTCTTTATATTCATACATCTCAATGTCGAGATGATCGATTAGAGGGTTCTTCAATATTGAAACAACCTTTTCTGATGGATTTTTGAAGTGCATCTTTAATTCAACATTTTAAAGTTGCAACCTTATATAAACTTTTTCCATCATTTATAGGTCATTGACAGTTAGATTTTAAACAAAATGGTGAGAATGTACCATTGTACGAGGACTTGAATGTCGTGACATATTTTCATCTATTGAATTTCACATTAGATGGCTAAAAATAATTGTAACCTTTTTGTATCAAAAAATAAATAGTCTTATAGAATACAATCCTGTATGTTATTACTCTAAGGGTGAGGTGTATAGGAGGTGCTCGCCTTATACTATACAAGTAAAACACATATCTAAATTTTGTTGGAAGGTGTTGTCATGGTGTCGAAAACCTTATCATGGTTTGAAAATTTATGTTCAATTTTAATTATGAAATTTTAAATTTAAAAAATGATGCATATTGAACAAGTTTTTAGAAGAGAAATAAACATTCCAAATAACTTGTTATAAAATGAACTATGTTTGGGATTTAAAATTCTTTTCTTTTTTTTTTTAATTATATATTTGGAGGTCGTGATGGTCAATTGAAAGGTTTTTCAAGTTCGAAAAACTTGAGATGCACGTTATTGGATTGTGTGAGGAATTCCTTCTCTTGTTAAATGGTTGCGGGTTGTTTTTTTTCTTTTGGGTAATTGGGTTTTATTTACTTTACTAACAATGCATATATCTTCTAAGTAAGGAATACTTTTTCGACTTCCAATTGGGGGGATCTCAAGCGTGCGTGAAAGGATTAAGTTAACATCAAAGACAAGATAAAAATAGGAATAAAAATAATATAGAATCTTAAGAAAACCTTGCAAGTTGGCATTTTCAATTAGTTAGAGTGATTTCTGCTTGGGTTCCAATTTTCTCTTTTTAAAAGAGAGAACGTGAAAGGCAAGAGCTCAAATTCAAGAGATATAAAACTATAAACAACGACTCGTGATTACATGATTATCATCGTTCTTCGTTTTTGGTAAATCCCTATTAATAATCCAACAGAAGAGCCTGGCCACCAAAATATAATGAATTTCATGAGTTGATCCCACCCCACAAGGATTTTTAAGTATCTTTCAATCCAAGTTCCTGGATTTGGTTAGACCACCCTATTATGATCTTCCCAAAGTGTTTATACCCAAACGGACACCAAGGGACACGTAAATACGTCCTGACAGGTGTCAGGTCATACTGACAAGCATAATCACGTAACTTTACGTCACTTTTGCAAGCTGCTGTCGTTTTGAGGTGCTTCTGATCTGGCAACAGTTCCAGGGGTACTAGCGCCACTATGAATAGCATTGGGCCCTTCTCTCTCCATTGTGATTGCTGGTTCTTACCGTTGTGGGGGTTCACCTTCATGTCACCATTAGGAGTGGCTCTGACGTCATTTGGAGTGGTGCTGAGTCTCTATGCTTCTAGATTATCCTTTAGTTTGATTGCCTTAATGCCGGTTCTGACTCATCTCGCTTTTCAAGTGGCTTCAACTTTGCCCAAGTGTTCTAGAGGTTTGTAAAGGCTAGTTTGCGGTTGGGTTATGGTGAGAATGAGTGGTTAAGGTATAGAGGTGACTTGCCTAGGGTATTTTGATTCGTTGTGGTTTCTTCAAGTGAGCGATGGGACACAAAAGGGCAAAGAAGGCAAAGAAGTGGACACATGAGATGTAGCAAAAGTGGTGAGGAATTGAAACATCATAGTTCCTCGGAAGCTTGGCCTCATAAGATCATGGTTCATGTCGTTGTTGTACATTATTTTTGACGTACCTACATCTCTGGTACAAATAAGGAGAGAACCAGTGACGACCTAGTCCTGTTAGTACCTAAGACACAGGCAGACCAAGGGAACACTGTAGAATAAGCGTAACTAGGCGACCTTGGAAAAATGTACTATCACGCCAGAAAGAGACCTTACAACTACAACCTATGATAGGGGCTTCAATACAATACCAAACTACTGCCATTGCATCCAAAACATTGAAAAACCCTCAGGGACCAAATTTGGGCTCAATCGAACCTCCCAAGAACATTTTGGGCCCAAATTACCACAAAATGGATAGGTTGTACACCATTGAGGTGTGGCCTCATCAAACCAGTCCCCAATCATAGAGGTTGTGATTATTCACATCTTGAGATGACCTGCAACTGCCTACACAATGCTCGATTGGAATCAGAACAAGCTCAAATTCAGATACAAGTTAGGTCTCGACGACCTGGTCATTTTGACATATGGCACGTATTGTGATGTGACCCAAAACCAAAGTTTTTCTAGAGAAAAGATGAGGCCTGAACCATGGAAATAAGAGTTTTTGAAGAAAAGACATCTCGAACTTCATGAAGCAATAAACTCGAGATCTGTAGATCGGATCATTGCATAGCCAGGTCCGATGCGACTGTATCGTGAAGGGCTATAAGCTTGTATAACTATTACACTAAATCTAAGAACGGATAAATCACAAATTCGAAGGTTGAAGAAAGAAAGATCGCCCGGTAGCCGGAATCCCTTTTTTCGGAGATCTCTCGAATTCAGAGAGTACTTCAAGCTAGAATCGAAACGGATAAAAATTGGTGCAAAACGACAGTGGTAGTCTCCTCTTTAATTTGCATTCAAAATAAAGACTCGAAACACCATGGATCGCATTACATTGACAGTCAAAGTTCACGATCTAGCCAGATTTCTACCTCTCAGGAAAAAGTTCGCCTAAAAAACGATCAAAAGACATCAAACTCTTCATAATCAAATGAGCATCAAAGCTACAATGATGGATCGTCTGAATCACCGTCATAAACATTCAAAATAGCTTCCAAGATCTCGCAATGGCGAAAGGCCCCTCAAAGAAGGATGGTTTCATCATTAGAACAAAATGGTTTAAGGGGCATTTTGGTCACTATTCTTAAATTTGAGATTTTATTGTAATTTCTTTTAATTGTTATTAAGCTTAGTTTTGAGCATCCACCCCTGTTCGGTGGGTCTTCTATATAAAGAAGCTTAGGTCAATTGTAAAAAGGTCGGATCATTCATTAAGGAAATAGAGGCATTAAGCTCGTTCTACTTGTCTTTTGCTCCTAACCCTTGGATCTAATGCCAAAGAGAGAGAAACTACCCCTAGTCCATCCTAGTCGTCTGGCTTGGTTCTCTCTCTCTCTCTCTCTCTTCTTTCTTTCTTTTCTCTCTTCACTCGTTGCTTGCCTTGCGCAGTAGCCTATGCCCTCGGCAAACGCGCGGTCCCGTCTCTTTCCCCTTACATCTCTAGTGTAAAAACGGAGCAAACCTGTGGCACGACATAGCATCCCGCTATTCGACATATGCTCGACTCAATACATTTTAGAGTCAACCTAAGAGGTCCAATCCTAGACCATCGCTCTAACTTCCTCACCGTACAATCGAGTTAAGCAGTGAGAGACGCATACGCTCTCTCCCTTAGTTACTCAGGAGGAGTCTTCTTGAGCTGATCGTTAAGAGAGTTCTAACCCTTCGGTTGCCTTGATCGCCCAAGCGCGTAGCGTTTGCACGCATGGGGCGAATCTTTTCACCATTTCTTTCCACATCCTATTTCTTGCCAGCCAACCTACCATTTGAGTGAACTTTTATAGAGGAGTACTGACGAATCCACATTGCAATTTCCAGCGAAAGGGAATGAAGTGACGTGTTAAAGCCTGAGGAGAGTTCGTGTCCAAACCGAGCTTGTCACGACCCTGCCCCCGACCACCGTACCTTACGTCGCGATGGGCGATTGAGCATGGGTTTGTGATCCAATGTAACATTTTTCACTCAGGTAGGAGTGGACTCAACACCTTTATTTTTGGTAATCGAGCAAACCATGGAAAAGAACTAGAACAAAAACTCAATTAGTAGAAGAGTAAGGAAAAAATCCACAACCAAAATTTATAATATAAAAATCTTCCAAAATATTACATTCAGTTCGGGGCACCTAGGCCACATATTACACATATCCATCAAGAAAAAAAAAAAACTAAGGCCAAACAGCCCAGACATAAACAAGGTTTAAGCACCTTCTTCAAGAACACTTGCTTCGTCTTCCAGCCACCAAACACGAATTTCCAGCCCTGCACCTGTTGCAATCAATCTACAAAGAGAGAAGAAATAATAGGATGAGTTATACGGCCCGATAAGCAGGTCTAGTATCATGCATATGTGGTGGTTCTATCCATGTGTGAAAACAATACAGTTCATCAATATAAAGTCATAGTTTAACATATATGCATATCAGGTCAAGGTAGCGAATTTGAACATTTCATTTAAACGATAGTTACCTTTGAATCGGTGTGATCATAGGAATTCAGTCAGTGAAATCATTAATCATCAAATTATTGTAATACTAAACATTCCCTATACAAAAAATCAATTATTATCCACTCACTCCCTAAATCACCAACTCTCGCAGTAGAGGCCCTATCCATGAGGCTAAGCCATTCCCATTGCTTAAGACATCTGCCATTGTATAGGAGGGAGGACAATGACAAGTGGGCTAATCCACTTTGTAATGCTCTCAACACACACACAGTCTCTAGTACGCATTGGGGTTTGATAGGCCCTTACCTTGCAAGGCATCAATCATTTTATTTCATAAATCTAGGGTGCGACCCTCTATCCTCTTCCTTAACCTGTTCCTATCATTATGCAGGTTAGGGGATATGTCGGTATCTCTTTCCTTACTACCGATGAGTGTCCCATTGCGTAGCAGGCAATATCGTGGCAGTATCCACTACCGGTGAGTGTCCCACCACGTAAAGTCAATATCAACATAAGCATTGGTCATTAATCACAGTATCATAACAATATCTACCATCGGTGAGTGTCCCACCACGTAGTGGCCAATTCATTTCAGTATCATAACAATATCCACTATCGGTGAGTGTCCCACCGCATAGTGGCCAATACAATGCCTTATAATGGATCAATCAGATTCTCATAAATCAATGTCTCATACAGATGAATCATATTTCATCATAACATCATAACATTAAGTAAAAGACATGCATTTCATAAGCTTTCACATGACATTTACACATAAACCCTCTCTGTAGCATTTGGCATTCATTATGAATTCATTTCATCACTATCACACTCGTGGCCCCTCTTTCTCACAAAGTGCAATTTACACGGGGTGATTCACATATTTTTACGGCATTCTCATGGAATTTATTATATGGCATTCACATATATCATATACCAAGATAACTTAGCGCCGCATGGTAATAAAATGATGCAGTGACATGCCCCTCTTGCGAGGGCGTAGCTCCCGATTTAGGGGTAGTTTCAGGATGCGACACTGCATTTTCATCTTACTTAGTCAGCGCTACATTTTCCTCTTACTCAACTGGCGCTATGGTTTCCTCTTACTTAGTCGGCATTGCGTTTTCCTCTTACTCAGCCGGCGTTGCATTCTCCTCTTACCTTCTCTTTTCTGCTCCTTCGTCACTGACGGCGTGAAGCTCCCACTCGCAGTGATGCTTACGTGCGACGATACTTCTTATGCCTTTCGTGCTCGGCTATAATCCTTGTTCACACGCAGCATTACCAATTCTTCACCCTTGCGTGCAGCGTTAGCTTTTGCTACATGGATGGCACTAGGCTAAGTCACACAGACAACATTAATCCTCGCCCTTAGCGCTGGCCTTGCACTTCTATTTTTCTCGACTTTCTTCTCTGTCTCCATTGCCGCGAGTGGTCCAGTTTAATCGAATTGTAGCCCTTATATCATCCCCCCCCTTAAAAGAGATTTTTTCCTCAAGATCATATCAACATTAACTAAAAAGGTGGGGGTATTTTTCGCTAATCTCATCCTCTCGTTCCCATATCGATTCTTCCCTTGAATGATACTGCCATTGTACCTGAACCAGAGGAATTTCTTTATTGCGCAACACTTGTACTCTCTTGTCAAATATCCCTATTGCTCGTTCAACATAGGTCAAATCTTCTCTGAGCGGGATTGGTTCATAGTCCAAGACATGGGACGGGTTAGGTCGATATTTCCTCAACAGTGATATATGGAAGACACTGTGGACGCTGGCTAGTTCATGTGGCAAAGCAAGTCGGTAAGCCACGCTGCCAATTCTTTCCAGGCCTTTAAAAGGCTCAATGAATCGTGGGCTCAATTTCCTCTCTTTACTAAATCTCGTAACACCCTTGGTTGGTGATATTTTCAAGAAGACTCGATCCGAGGTTTCTCTGACGATTATCCGTGTAGCTCTTGCACCGACTTTGGGCTATCTTGAGCCGCTCTCTAATTAAGGCAATCTCCTCGGAAGTCATCTGAACTATTTCAAGCCTTAATAATCTTATTTTGCCCACCTCATCCCAACAGTTGGGCGACCTACACTTTCTCCCATACAGGGCCTCATAAGGTGCTATCTGAATACTGGCTTGGAAACTATTGTTGTAGGAAAATTCTATCAAAGGTAGATGGTCTTCCCAGCTCCCCTTAAAGTTAGTGACGCATACCCTCAACATGTCGTCCAAGGTCTGAATGGTTCTCTCTGACTGTCCATCTGTTTGGGGGTGGAAGGCGGTGCTAAAAGTAAGTCTGGTTCCCAAGCTGACTGCAGACTTGCCCAAAATCTGAAGGTGAATCTAGTGTTCATGTTTGACACAATGCTGATATGAACTCCGTGCAATCTCATAATTTCCCTTATGTACAACTGAGCTAGCTTGTCTAGAGTATAGGTCGTGCGAACCGGTAAGAAGTAAGCAGCTTTGGTTAATCTGTCCGCCACAACCTAGATACTATCATGCCTTGCACTTGATCTCAGTAATCCATAAACAAAGTCCATTGTGATGTGTTCCCATTTCCACTCTGGTATGGGTAGGAGCCATAGCAGTCCAGCAGGTTTCTGATGCTCTGCCTTCACTTGCTGGCACGTCAAATACTTAGCGACAAACTACGCCACATCTTGCTACATGTTGTTCCACCAGAAGGTCTTTTTCAAATCCTGGTATATCTTTGTACTCCTTGAGTGAATCATGTAACGAGAATGGCGTGCTTCCTCTAGGATAACCCTACTTATTTTTTGGTCATTGGGAACACACACTCGGCCTTTAAACCATAACAAGTCATCACTGCTCACAGAGAATCTCATTTTCCTTCCATGTTCAGTTCTTCGAGGATTTTTATCAGTTGGGGATCTCCTTTTTGGGCCGCGTGAATTTGTTGAAGGAGTTGGGGTTCCATCCTTAAACATGACAACATTCCTTCCCCCTCGCTACGGGGCTGAGATGGGTGCCACTCCACCACATCCTCTAACAGCTTCATTTCTCGAACCATTAAATGTGCCATAGAGACCACAACTTTTCGACTTAAGGCGTCAAGTACTACATTAGTCTTGCCCTGTTGGTAATCAATTGTACAATCATAATCATTCAATAAGTCCATCCATCTTCTTTGCCTCATGTTCAGCTCTTTCTGGGAAAATAGGTACTTGAGGCTCTTATGGTCCGTGACACCTTAAACTGGGCTCTATAGAGGTAGTGTCTCAAGATTTTTAACACGAACACTACTGCACGAGCTCCAAGTCATGAGTGGGATATTTCTGTTCATGCAGCTTTAGCTGTCTGGAGGCATAAGCAATAACTTTACCTCTCTGTATAAGTACACATCCAAGCCTTTTATGGGATGCATCGGTATAAACCACAAAGTCTTCATTTCCTTCGGACAAGGCTAAAAAAAATTGGGGCTATGACTAATCTCTTCTTAAATTCCTGGAAAATCATCTCATACTCCTCTGACCATACAAATTTTGCATTCTTCTGTGTCAGTCGAGTCAGCGGAAGCGCTATCTTTGAGAATCCTTCTACAAAGTGCCTATAGTACCCTGTCAGCCCCAGGAAGCTACGAACCTCGGTCACATTTGTTGGCCTTTCCCACTTAAGTACGGCTTCGATCTTCGAGGAATCGACCGTGATTCCATCCTTCGAAATAATGTGCCCAAGGAAGGCCACACTGGGGAGCCAAAACTCTCTCTTGCTCAACTTAGCATACAATCTTTCTGACTTTAAAGTTTGCAAGACCATTCTTAGATGTTGTTCATGCAATTCCCAACTCTTTAAATATACCAAGATATCATCGTTGAAAATCACTACAAAGTCATCAAAGAAGGTTCTAAACAACCTATTCATCAAATCCATGAAAACAGCGGGGGCGTTGGTTAACCCGAACAACATCAAAAGAAACTCATAGTGATTGTATCGAGTTTTGAAGGCGATCTTTGGAATGTCTCCCTCCTTGACCCACAATTGATGATAACCCGATCTGAGGTCAATCTTTGAAAACACTTGGACCTCTTGAAGCTGGTCAAAGAGGTCGTCAATCCCAGGCAAAGGGTACTTATTTTTCACCGTCACCTGGTTCAACTGCCTATAGTCAATGCATAATCTTAAGGATCCATCATTTTTCTTCACAAACAAGACCGGTGCACCCCAGGATGACACACTGGGTTGGATAAATCCTTTTTCCAATAATTCTTGCAACTACTCTTTTAACTCTTTCAATTCCGCTGGAGCCATTCTATATGAGGCTTTAGAAATGGGAGCAGGGCCAGGTACTACTTCTTTCTCAAATTCGATTTCTCTTTCTGGAGGTAAGGATGGAAATTCCTTTGGGAATACCTCAAGGTGTTCTTTTACTATCGATATCCCTTCCAATAGGGTCTGAACATCCCGATTCTTTACTACATAAGCCAGGTACCCTGCACACTTTTTAGCCAGAAGGTGAGAGGCCCGGAGGGTAGAGATGAGGTGCAATGGGAAATTGTCCCTAATTCCCTTGAAGTGTATTTCTTCTTGATTAGAACATTTAAAGGATACTGTCTTTTCATGGCAATTGACAATGGCATGGTGTGAAAATAACCAATCCATGCTTAGAATCATATCAAAGTCTTGAATATCTAGGTGGATTAGATCCACAGGTAGGTCACACCCATCAATAGTGAGCTTACACTGTCTGTATATTCTATCAGTCTCTATAGAGCCTCCCACAGGCGTGCATACTACTAAATTATAATTGAGACATGTAGGTGCGACATTCATGTAACGAGCAAAATGGGGTGCAACAAATGAATGAAAGGATCCAGGCTCAATTAAGACTTTAGCACTAATATCACAAATTGAGAGCATTCTGATCCCCGATGTGGATGCCTTAGCCTCTTGTTCAGTGAGTGCGAACACTTGTCCTTGGGTCTTCGGGCGATCCTCGATCTTCATCATTGGGCAGTCCTTCGCCTAGTGGCCAGGCTTGCCGCATTTCAGCCATACATTCTTCTTCCGGTAGCATTATGAGGCAGTGTGGTTGCTTCTCTCACAATAAGTACAAATCAGGCATAGGTCATTATCCATATTGCTCAAAAGACTCTTCGGGATCCTTGGGTTAGGTGGGTATGGCCTCCCTTTGACGTTTCTTCTTGACGACTGCCAGGGTTTCTTTCCAAACTTTCCCGACGGCATAGCTTTCCTTTTCCTTCCTCCCTTAACCTGCGATCCTCGCAATCTTTTTCTATCTTCAGAGCATGGTCTACCATCGGGGTGTACAACTTTATATTGGCTGACATCACCCTACTCTTGATATCTGGTAGCAAGCCCCTTTCAAATTTAGCCGTCTTTTGTGCCTCGGTATTTACGATGTGGGGCGCATACCTAGAGGACTCTGTAAATCGGGCGACGTATTGTTCAACAGTCATGCCCCCTTGTTGGAGTTCAATGAATTCTACTTCCTTCCTTTCCTTGTCTGAATCACTGAAGTACTTCTCATCCAATGCCGGCAAGAAGTTTTGCCAGGTGATGGTCCCTGTCTCCCTCCAAGTGTGCTTCACCGAGTCCCACCAGTATTCTGCTTCTCCTTCCAACATAAAGGCCGCTAGCCTGAATTTTTCTTATCTGAGCAGTGTAACACCTCTAAGATTTTATGTTTCTGTTTATTCCACCTCTCAGCCTTCTCCATTCCTCCACGCCCCAAAAAGGTTGGGGGTGCCATTCTCCTAAACCTCTCCATGAGGTTACTATCATTCTGCTCGAGTGTAGGGGTAGACTGGGTTGGCATCGATTCCTTCATCATTTGGGTCATAGCCCCCAGAGTCTTGTAAACCTCACCGAGTGCCTCAGTATTTTCATTACTAGAACTCGCATTGTGGTTACGAGCACTCAACATCCTTTAACTTAGTCACAAGAACACCCAGCCACTTGCCTACCCAAACTAATCTAAGGACTCTCTTAAACTTCCTAGGCCAATAATCCTCTCATGGTTGCTCTGATACCATATCTGTCATGACCCCGCCCCCGACCACCATACCATACGCGGTGACGGGCAATCAAGCACGGGTTCGTGATCCAATGTAACGTTTGTCACTCAGGTAGGAGTGGACTCAATGCCTTTATTTTTGGCAACTGAGCAAACCTTGGAAAAGAACTAGAATAAAAACTCAACTAGCAGAAGAGTAAGGAAACACTTCACACACCAAAATTTATAATATACAAATCTTCCAAAATAATACATTTAGTTCGGGGCACCTAGGACCAACATTACTCATATCCATTAAGAACAAAACAAAACCAGGGCTAAACAGGCTAGACATAAACAAGGTCTAAGTAGCTTCTTCAAGAACACTTGCTTCGTCTTCCAGCCGTCAAACATGAATTTCCAGCCTTGCACCTGTCGCTATCAATCTACAAGGACAGGAGAAATAATGGGATGAGCTATACAGCCCAATAAGAAGGTCTAGTGTCATGCATCTATGGTGGTTCTATCCATGTGTGAAAACAATACAGTTCATCAATTTAAAGTCATAGTTTAGCATATATGCATATCAGGCCAAGGCAGCAAATATGAACATTTCATTTAAACGATAGTTACCTTTGAATCGGTGTGATCATAAGCTTTCATTCAATGAAATCATTAATCATCCAATCATTGTAATACTAAACATTCCCTATACAGAAAATCAATTCTTATCCACTCACTCCCTAAATCACCTACTCCCGTAATAGAGGCCCTATCCATCAGCCTAAGCCAATCCCATTGCTTAAGACCTCTACCAACGTACATGGGGAAGGGTAATGACAAGTGGGTTAATCCACTTCGTAATACCCTCAACACTCACACACAGTCCCCAGCGTGCATTGGGGGTTCATTGGGCCCTTACCTTGCAAGGCATCAATCATTTCATTTCATAAATCTAGGGTGCGACCCTCTATCTTCTCCCTTAACCCGTTCCTATCATTATGCACGCTAGGGGATATGCCGACATCTCTTTCCTAACTACCAATGAGTGTCCCATCGCGTAGCAGGCACTATCATAGCAGTATCCACTACCAGTGAGTGTCGCACTGCGTAGTGGTCAAAATTAACATAAGCATTGGTCATTAACTATAGTATAGTAAAAATATCCACTACTGGTGAGTGTCCCACCGCGTTGTGGCCAATTTATTTTACTATCATTACAATATCCACTACCGGTGAGTGTCCCATCGCGTAGTGGCCAATACAATACCTCATATTGGATGAATCACATTCTCATAAATCAATGCCTCGTACATATGAATCATATTTCATCGTAACATTATAACATCATAGCTTTAAGTAAAAGACATGCCTTTCATAAGCTTTCATAGGGCATTTACTCATAAGCCATCTCAGTAGCATTTGTCATTCATTATGAATTCATTTCATCACTATCGCATTCGTGGCACCTCTTTCTCACAAAGTGCAATTTACACGTCGTCATTCACATATCTTTATGGCATACGTATGGAATTTATCGTGTGGAATTTACATTTATCATATATCAAGATAACTTAGCGCCGCATGGTTGTAAAATGATGCAATGACAAGTAACAGTGACATGCCCCTCTTGCGAGGGCGTAGCTCCCGATTTAGGGGGAGTTTCAAGATGCCTTAAACATGAAACTTTGAGCTAACACAAAGACCTTTACAAAGATAGTAATTTGAAAGAATTTGGGGGGCCATTTGATGGGTCAATAGCTCATTACAAAGTGAGCATTTGTTGTTGGAAATCTTCCATGCACTAGTGTGCAGCAACATACTCACGCATTTTGGGTCATAATTCAAAATCCGTGGAATATTACAAAAACCTCAAAACATGCAACTTTGAGTACATTCATAAAAATTTCCAATGGTGGAAGTTTTAAGGTTTTTGGACATCGTTTGCTGGGTCAAAAGCAATGCCCAAGGAGTGCCATAGATGCTGTAAATAGCAGCGACTGTGAGCAGTGCCATGCCTCTCCATTTAGGTCATATCTTTTCTTCCAGGCAAAATTTCATCATGACATAAAAATTAGACTGAAAGTAGACATACATGCCTTTGATTCGAGACATGTTCATTCCATAGATTCTCAAAGCCCAACACTGGATGTGTCTTCAAGGACTAACACCAGTTGTGTTTTCAAGGACTAGCACCGACAAGGTTCACAAAAGGATAACACGAGCCATGTCTTCAAGACTATCACTGCATGTGATTTTTTAGGCAGTGCCGCTCGTATCTCCTGCACTTGCCATAGCACGTGTCACCTCAAGCCTCAGGAGTGCTGCCTGACAACTGCCGACCACGATGTGGCTTGACGCACGTCCTCGCACGTGTTGACTGGGAACTGCCTAGCATGGGAATCAGGTGGCCCTGCTGCTCGAATTGTAGTCAATAGAAGAGTCCTCAGCTACGGATTGGGCACAAGTCCTCAGGAAGGGGGCACTAGAGAGGGTGAGAGCCCCGTCATGCACGGACCCTGCCACGCCATGAGGAGCTGTCGGCAAGTCGGGTTGTTTGGAAATACAACCCTAATTGGGCGGTAAATTCCGTCCAAGGCTAAATATCAACGAGAGATCGATAGCGAACAAGTTCACCTTCACTACCAATGACTTTCATTCCCCTATGACCTTTCGGCTAATCACCAAAAAATCACTTCCACTCATCAAAAATCCACCACCGGACCTTCCCCTCTCCCTCCACAACACTGAAAAATCATCGTAAAATCAATGGAATTTCACTGGCAAACCCCTGCTAACTAAATGCTTCCATAAGCCTATTCCCCATTGAGTTTCATCTTGCACCTTAAGAAGCCATATTTGCCTCGAACCCCCAGTGAAATCCGCTTCTGTTTGCCACTCCTCATCGGATCAACATCTCCGTCTAAGCCCTCTGCTTGTGTATCCCCAGGGAGTTGAATTGTCATCCGTACTTCTATTCCCCTTGAAGCTTCACTTATATGGCGACCCACAGCTGCGGTCTGTGCTGCATGACCTTAAACTGCACAGTCTCGGTCTAGGTGCATGTCCCTAAACTGCATGGTCTAAACTATATGACCTTAAATTGTAGCGGAGGTTTAGTTGCACAACCTTAAACTGCATGGTCCTAACTGCATGACTTCAAATTGCATAGCCACGGTCCACGCTATATGACTTTAAACGATAGTGCATGTCCTGGTCGCGTGATCTTAAAAGGTTTAGCATCATAGTCCAAACTACACCACCTGAAACTGTAGCGAAGGTCTAGTTGCACGACCTTAAACTGCATGGTCCTAGCTGCATGACTTTAAATTGCATAGCCATAGTCCAAACTATACAACCTTAAACTGTAGCGGAGGTCTAGTTGCATGACCTTAAACTACATGGTCCTAGTTGCATGAATTTAAATTGCATAGCCACAGTCCAAGCTATATGACCTTAAACCATAGTGCACGTCCTAACCGCATGACATTAAAAGGCTTAACACCATGGTCCAAACTACATGACCTTAAACTGTAGTGGAGGTCTAGTTGCACAACCTTAAACTACATAGCCCTAACTGCATGACTTTAAATTGCATAGCCACGGTCCAAGCCATATGACCTTCAATTGTAGTGCACGTCTTGACCGCATGATGTTAAAAGGTTTAACACCCTGGTCCAAACTACATGACCTTAAACTGTAGCGGCGGTCCAAACTATATGACCTTAAACTGTAGCGGAGGTCTAGTTGCACGACCTTAAACTGCATAGTCCTAGTTGCATGACTCTAAACTGCATAACCATGGTTCAAGCTATATGACCCTAAACTATAGTGCACGTTCTGAACGCATGACGTTAAATTGCTTTGCACAGGTCTCAGAGGTATGACTTGAACTCGCCCCCACACACGTGCACATGCCCTTTACATGTGTCTTCACACAAGTCTTCCATAACCGCCCCGTCCATGTGCGCACATCACCTCCATCAATTCCCCAGTGAACTTGTTCACCTCATTACCATTCATTATTCCCCAGTTAGTCTCATCCGTGCTCACAAAACGGTAAGCCATCTCGCTATCCATACTCACCGTAAGCTAGTGGGTCATCACTTTCCATCTTCCATCCATACATTATCCATCTTTCATACGTAGCCTCGTGCCATCTCCTCAAAGTGAGTCAAACCACCACCACAATCGCTCTGTGGCCTCCACAAGACTACCATCCATCCCCACCATGGTTCAGCTGTATGACCTTAAACTGTAGTGCACGTCCTGGTCACATGACGTTAAAAGGCTTCGCACAGGTCTCGAAGGCATGACCTTAAACACGCCTTCATAAAAAAAAAAAAGAAAAAAAAAATGAATAAATAAAACAAAGAAAAAAAAAAAGAAAAGAAAAAGAGAATAACGAGCATGGTGTATACCTGGACAAGGGAACTCCATGAGTAAAAATGATGGACGGGCATGGTCATGACACCATGAGTAAGAGAGTCCCGTGAATAAAAGAGCACAGTGAAAACCCCAAAAGGGCACCATGAGTAAAAATGGAGGGATAAGGGTGGACATGGTTGAAAGCTCATGGCTAAAAGAGCCCCAAATAAAAAGAAGTTGGTGAAAACTGTTTCTACAACCTCACTTCTTAAGTTCAAGTGAATATTCATAAAGGACGCTTGGACTAATAAATTGATGCAGCGTTCGCCTCTATTGGCAGCTTCAGCCAGCATTCAAGAAGAAAAATCTTGGGTGTCAGAATACCCTGATACCAAGCCCCAAAAAGATGAACATCAAGGACATATTCCGACAGCCTGAGTCCATTCGCAAAAAGCACTCGAAGGACAAAAGACTTGCCAAGAAAGAAAGACAAGTCTCATGAAGAAGAGCACTATTCCCACGAGGTCGTTAACGCACTCCAAGATGCTGAAGAAGCCCCAAGAAAGCCAAATCAGCCAGAACTTGGACCTGTTATGCAACAACAGGATTGAGCCCTCAGGGGACGCCTCAAACAAAGAAGAGAGGTATCTTTGATTGTTGAAATTGGTAGCAGTAAGTAGGGGTTATACCCAAAGTCGATCACCTCGATAAACTGAGGTACCCTACCTGCCAAGAAAAATCTGGTGCGTAGCGCTGACGGACCCTGACCAAAGGCCCTTCAGCAGACCATCCAGAACAAACAACAAAACAATGAAACCCATACCAAATGGGAAGAGTGCTCTAAAGCATGGAACTTGGTCACCGAACAGGCCTAATTCTGACCAACGAGGTGCATAGAAAATCCTCTCACAAACAGTCCCTTGAAGATGAGGACTTCGACAAAATCCTTAAAAACAGTCTCTTCTCCCCTAAAGTCTCCATGGATGGACCTGTAAACAAAACAACCAAACGTCTCAGCATCCTAGTTACAACATTGTGTGGATCTCCTCAACGTTCACGTGGTCCTGTGGCAAGGAAGAAAAAAGTAATAAAGTCGAAGGAAATTATCCGAATGTTGTCCTTCTTGCTTCTCTCAGAGTACAACATTCGGTGGGGCAAGCTGTTTGAAGACATTTTTCAGCACCTTGGATCCTCGATGTAGAATAAAAAAGAGAAGTTGGTCAATAATGCTTGAATTACAGTGAAATTTTAGACAGTCTCAAAATTACCCCAAAACAAGTGGAAATGTTCATAAGGACTTCAAAAGGCCACCTGCCAAGTTTTGTCGCAATCCAACATGTCTAAGGCAGTGCAGACAAAGAAACAATTTTGAAAAAATCAGTCTCTAACACCCTGAAACAGACCCTATAACTAGAACTCTATTTTCAGTGCGTCAAATTGCTAAGGACCACCACCATTGGATATGGAACGGTTGAAAACCACCCCCTATGGGTCAAGTTTTGGCTTAAATGGGTGCTCCAGGACAAAGTTATGGGTAAAAGACCGAAAAGGGACAGGCTGCACACTATTCCCGTGCGCCCTTCCTGCACCAAATCCCCATTAATGGTGACTATTTTTACAGTCTCGGGCAGTGACTTTCGGGAGTCATATCTCACTTGTCCCAAGTTGGATAGCACTCAAAGTTTATGAGTGTGTTCGTCTCGTTAAGACGAGCGTTTCGATATGTGTCATGTCCCGTGACGACGCCCGAGTAGGGAGAAAAGCTAAAGATAAATCGATAATTCGTGAAGGAAGTTGCAAGTAATTCAGCATTGATACATCCCACTCGAGCGACCATATCACGACGCTCGCACATCAGATTGATGAGACTAGTTCTATCGCATGCGTATGATCTAGGGCTACCATTGGTCCGAACCCCGTGCATAATGAACGGCCACATTTAATGCATGAAGGGAATAAAGTTGCTATAAATTCCAGCCATCAGAATTTAGATTCTTGCAAAAAACCCAAGGCTGTAAAATCTTTGTCCAAGCACAAAATCGAGCTGCATTTGTTACCAAGCAATCGTGAAGGCATGCTCAGTGCAATACAGTGAAGAAATCATGAAGAAACATCAAGATATGAGCACACTATGGATACGAAGTTTTCAAGATTCGTACGAATTTCAAGTCGCATGATCGTGGTTTAAAAACACGATCTGTGGCTCGAAGTTGATATCAAATCGATCGCCATGACGAGCCCTACAAGAAATCAATCATCTTTTTGTCAAACGGGCACCAAAGCAACCCCAGATCATCCATGGCAGATCACACACGTTTTAGAGCAGCAATAGGGACTGTTTTGGAATTCCAGCATTCCGAGTGGTGGTGCGATAGACCCACAGAGCTTCAGGCATCCTCTCATGCCAATTCTTCTTTGACTTCGAGACTGACTTCCGGAACACCCCGCACAGGGTTTTATTGAATGCCTCAGCTCAACCATCTGCTCGAGGGTGGTACATGGTCGAGTACCTCCACTCAAGACCAAACTAGTTAACTAAGCGATCAATGTGATGGCTTCTAAACTGAGGGCCATTATCAGAGATTATTTTGTCTGGAACCCTGAACTGGTATATGATGTGGTGACGCACGAAGTTGACCATAGTGGCCCCTGGAACCTGCTTGAGCATGACCGCTTCAGCCTACATGGAGAAGTAATTCGTCGCTGCTAGGATGAAGACATGGCCCGAGGCAGAAGGAGGGTCAATGGGTCCTACAATGTCCATACCCCACTAGGAAAAGGGCCATGATGACACTGTAGGGTGGAGAGGTTTCGGGGGTTGATGAATGAAGCTTGAGTGCATTTGGCACACCTAGCATCTTCTAGCATAGTTTTGGGCTTCAGCCACCATTGAAGGCCAATAATAGCCAAATCCACGTATGCGTTCATAAAGTTTAGGGCTGGATTGGTGCAGCCCATAGATACATGAATGCACTTCTTCTAATACTTTATTTGCTTCTTGTGTATCGACACATCTGAGAAGAATTCCATCAAATGATCGACGAAAGAGAACATCCCCATCGAGAAGGGTGTACTTGGTAGACATCCATCGTATACCATTGCATTCCTCCCATTCCTCAGGCAGCCTTTCGTGCTTTATGAAGTTCATGATAGGTTCCCTCCAGTCTTTCACTTGCTCAACCTCTGCACATATCGGGTCAAAGAATCCCGACTGCTATTCCTCAGCCTTGGGTTCTTTACCTCTGGATATTTCTTGCTCTGCCTTAATGACATCCTTGGCTGCAAGGAGTGCTCCAAAAGGATAAGATAGGCATTCAAGGAAGACATCTCTCTCATCATCTGCATCAACTTCGGTTCTCAAGTCAAGTCTCCATTCTGTTACCTAAACAGGCGTGGGCCTTGATAAATACAGTTTAATAGTAGCACCAAGCTTTAAGAGTGCATCGGCCTGCGCGTTTAGCCTTCTAGGGATATGACTTAGGGAAAAATCGTCGAACTAGGCCATATAAGATTTGGCTGTGTCATGATAAGGATTGAGAGTATCATTCCTTATGTCGTAAATTCCATTAAGCTGCAGGATGATGAGCTCAGAGTCGCTGAAGATGTTCAGCTGCTCTAGGTCTAGCTCCTGGGCGATCTCCAATCCGATTATGAGGGCTTGATATTCAGCTTCATTATGAGAAAATGCCTCTGCGAGTGAGAAGGATAGAGGAATCATTCCACCATCGGGAGTTAGGAACACGACTCCAGTACCCTCGTTATCAGACTGGAATGCTTCGTCAAAGTACATTTCCAACGGCTAAGTTAGCATAGTACAAAAGACTTCTTCATCTAGGAGGTCACTTGACATGGGAGATCCTAAATGGACAGGGTGAGCCGCGAGAAAGTCTGTTAAGGCTTGATCTTTGACAGCCCTCTGTGGTACATACGTGATGTCAATCTCCATTAGCAATAATGCCCACTTGGCCAAGCATCCTGACAGGCATGGCTGGGTCATAAGGAACTTGAACGGGTCTTCCTTTGAGATTAGCTTGACCTCATGACCAAGCAAGTAATGGCGGAGCTTCTGTACCACAAAGATCAAGGCTAGGCACATCTTTTCGATGGGAGGGTAATTTTTCTTGGCACCTTGCATCCTATGACTGAGATAATAGAGTGTTGTTTCTTTCCCCCCATCATTGTTTTGTGCTAAGAGTGCCCCTACCAAGAGCGATCATGTATAGGATGAAAGGCCTTCCTAACACTGTCGTGGATAGTACCGGAGGATTCAGCAAATACTACTTGATATCATCGAGTGCAACTTGGCACGCCTCATCCCATATGAAGGGAGTGTCTTTCTTTAGCAGGTGTGAAAAGGGCATGCATCGTCCTGAGAGGTTCGAGATGAACCTTTGAATGTAGGCTAGCTTGCCCTGGAGAGACCGAAGCTCACGCAGGGTTGTAAGTGATGGCATGTCCTAAGTCAACTTGATTTTGACTGGCTCGATCTCCAGCTCGTGATACCTCATGATGAACCCTAAGAACTTTCCTGAGCGTACGCCAAAGGTGCATTTCGATGGGTTCATCTTGAGTTAGTGATTTCGCAACCGCTCAAATACCTTTTTAAGGTCCTCCATGTAAGCGTCTTTTGCTTCCAACTTCACCACTAAGTCATCCACATAGCACTCGACCTCCTTATGCATCATGTCCCTGAAGATGGTCATCATGGCTCACTGGTACGCTAGCATTCCTTAACTCAAAATGCATCACAGTGTAAGAAAAGACATCCCTTTAGTCAAGAATGCAGTGGCCTCTTCGTCCTCTGGTGCCATCCTGATTTGATTATAACCAGAATATCCATCCATGATGGAGAAGATCTAGTAATGAGCCATGGAATCGACAAGCATCTCAATGAACATTAGGGGGAAGTCATCCTTTGGGCAGGCAGTGTTAAGGTCGCGAAAGTCAATACAGACCCTGATTTGGCCATTTTTCTTCTTGACTGGGACAACATTTGCCAGCCATCTGGAGTCTTTTACTTCACGTATGAATCCGGCTTGCCTAAGCTTGTTCACCTCAGCATCGATCTGCATCTCAATGTCGGGTTTAAACATTCTCGATTTCTACTCCATAGGTTTGATGGATGGGTCAATACTGAGACGAAGGACAACAATTTGAGGGTCTAGACCGGGCATCTCATGATAATGCCAAGCAAAGATATCCCGATTTGTTTGGAGGAGGGAAATATAACTTTCTTTGTCTTCTGGGGACATTTTTGTCAAGATAAAAGTTGGCCATAGGCTGGCCTCATCCCCTAAGTTTATCTCTTAAAGCTCGTCAGCTGTGGCCTGACCACCTTCTTCCCACTCTTCCGGAGCTTCCTACATCTCTTCGTCAGGGGATTTAAGATGCTTCTTATCAATCTCGAATGCAGAGACCCATGATCTTGACATTTTGACTTGTAGGAGGGTCTCAGTGTGGGAGACGATTTCTGATTCTTGACCGGACCAAGCAATGAAAGGGTAACTTTCAACATGGAGTCCATGGCATCGTGCTTGGAGTCACTCGGTACTTGCCTCGAGCTGGGTGGCGCTTCATGAATGTGAATCATGTGACAGGCTTCATGAGAATAAGAGCTCGAAGAAGGCTTGGACTTGACTTGGGCTGTCAGGACATCAACGACTAATAAGAATCCAGCCGCCTGCCAGCATCTTCCTTAGGCTCTTCCGCTACGACCTGCTGATGTTGGTGCCTTCGAGCTCTCTGTCTAGAGTATCAAAGTCTAGGCATTGCCGAACTGTACCTGTGAAATAAATTCATGAGGGAGGAAAAGAAGAAAAAGTGGAGTTAGAATGTCCTGGGACGCTTTTTACATCGTCGCCAGAATTGGACGTGTGCAGGGGGTGTTTTAGGTCTTACCTCAGCTCTAATCGTTGGGAGGTGCTTTTAGTATCGTCACCCATATTGAACGAGTCCCGAGCAGCTGATGACTCAGGGATGTCCACTTGATCGGATGAAGGGATAGGCGAATTGCGCCTAGGATGAAATCCCGTAAGGTCGGCAGTGGAGGAAGGGGCCTGAGGAATTCTTCCTCGACTGGTGGCTAAGGAATATGATTCTTTCAGTGAGTTAACCTAAGTGCTCGTCTCTTTTTGGATCCCCTGTGAGGTGTTTTGGTCTATCCTATCGAGCTAATGAGTAGCTCTAGCTTGGTGGACTGCCTCACACTTCAGGGACTTAAGCCTACTTTGTCCATGATAGACTTCCCAGGGCTGAGAAGTCAAGGGTTTAGTGTAGGCTCATAGAGGACCCGTAGTGGGATTTCCTCTTGGACGGGAGTGATGGCTTGGAAGCTTCCAAGGGATAACGACACATAGCATGTGGCCTTCCTGTACCTTCTCCGCAACTATAGATTCGAACCCAGAGCATTCTCTTAACTCATGGCCCCATACCTGGTGATATGGGCACCAGAGATTTTTTGTACCCTGGGCAAGATGCCTAGGTTGTCTGGTGGGCTTGGGAGTGACAAGGCCCTATTAGAGCATTGCCTTAAAGAGGGCTTGTAGAGGGTCTAGCGCACTTTGCTGAGCTTGTGTCGGGAGGTCTTCTTGCACTGGTGGAGCAAGGACTTGAGGGTGTCCTTCTAGGTTACCATGAACTTCTTGGTTCTGCTGCATCTTCTTTGCCAAAAGCTCGTGGCAGCCAATGCATTCACTCAGGTCATGGCCTCATATCAAATGATACAAACACTAGATATTCTTAATTCCTGAGGGCATGAATTTGGGATGCCTTGTCGGCTTTGGCATGATGAGACCTTCTTCAAGCATTACTGAGAATACTGCACGGAGGACAGCAGGTGCCTTGTCATCCTCTTGGATTATCACTGTGTGGGAAGCCTCAGTTGCCCCGAATGCTTTCTTTATCTCTTCCAGATTTATCTATCCCTTCTTAATAAGGGCTTCGATAATCTCCTTGAGCGTATAACACTCTTGAGTGGGGTGGCTTACTCTCCTGTGATAGGCATAGTACCTCTCTTGTGTCTCCTGTCCAGCTGGTTCTGGGGTGTTGACCTTCAGCCACTGGATCATGTTTTGCTCTAGTAGTAGTTGAACAGCACAGGAACCCACTCCTTCTTGAAGGAGTACACCTTATTCTAGTGCTAGATCCAGTAGTCACTTTGATTTATAATTTTATGGGGTGGGACTTGTTATAGGATTGATGTTGCTTGCCTCCAGCTTGAGGTGTATGTGCCTTGGAGAGGTCCAAAGTTTTAGGGGCGGCTTTCTTAGTGTCAGTTACGGTGACAGCCGCACTAATCACCTCTTTTTGCTAGTTGCCCCGATTGTTAGAGAGAGAATTTCCATTGCCCCAGTTGTTTCCCATGCTAAAGGGTTGCTGGTGAGATCCACCATGGTGCTTGGATAGACCTTCTATACGAACTACTTTAGAGATGAGCTCTGACATGGAGGGTGGTTTGGAGGCCTCAACATGCAGGGCGATCTCCGGCAACATATTTGGTATGCAGGTCTAAACTGCTTCTCTTTTAGTCATGGGAGTGGCATGATAGGTTGCCAACTCTCTGCATCAGGCGAAGAACTTATCGACCGGCTCACTAGAGTCTTGAGTTAGAGTGAAGAGCTCGATGGTTTCCACGTTTCTTGCCATGTGTGTATCGATCTTGGAGGTAGCCGAGCATACCACTGGAAGGTTGGCCCCTTCTAGAGTTTCGACGAACTGATAAAGGAGGAGTCGCCCATCAATTGTCGTCTCTCGACAAGCAGCTTGGAAGTGAGAAGTATACTGGTGCGGGGACATAGTACCATTGAATGAGGGGAGCTTCCATTTTTTATAGTTTGGGGAAAACGATACCAAGTCGATGTATGAGGGAAACAGTTTTTGGTAAAGCGGTACCTCTTGCATGCCCGGGACCTTATTCTTGAGACCGTGGGAGCTCATCTCTCACAGGGACTGAGTGGGGGAGCTGTGTGATGAGAGGGAGGACGAAGTGGTCGACCCTCGTGTCCTTGAGCTAGAGCAGCACTAGCACACCCCCGAGCTGTGGGATGCAGATGCATGGTGCGTGCAGGGTTCGGCCTGAGAAGGCCTAACCTTGGACGCGAACTCAAGGCAACATGAAAGTTTCCCCGAGGTGTGGCTCGAGTGGTTTGACCACGAGCCATTAGGTTTGTGTGAGACGTGGAGGCCCCAATAACTCTGCCTCTGTGTGTCGAGCCTCTAAGCATAGAGGTTCGGGGTGGTGAATGAGTATGGGGGGTTGCCTTGCGGCGACCCTCAGGAGCGATGGCGAACTGCTTGCCTTTCATGGAAGAAGATAGGGTAGCCTTTCAGCGTACTTCAATAATATGACCTTCAAGGGACTTGCTAGTAGCAGGGTGCAGGTTGAGTGTGGTGGCATGTGTACCACCAATGCGAAGGGCCTTAGTGAAGGGTCCACCAGGGCTAGGACATGGGGAGCTAGGGACCTTCAAGTCCCTTCTTGCACTAACCAAGGAGAAAACTTGGGAGCCGAACTGTGAGTCTTGACTCAAGAGAAGTGTAGGGAATGAGGCTTGAGAAGCTCGCTTCCCTAGGACGGTCACGAGTGCGGGGATGAGAAAGTCCCCAATTCGGATGAATGGGTTGAATAACCTAGATTAACTGCAATGTTTGGTGAGGTATGAAATGAGGCTTTGCTTATTTGGATAGGGCCACAACCCTATCAAACTATTTTACTTCGTAAAATATCATTAAAGGAAAAAGTTTACGTAAGGTTGAGGTCCTAAACAATCAAATTAAGCTGCACCTCAAAAATTCACTACAAGAGGCAAAAAAAAAAAAAACTCATAGTTATAAGGTGGCAATGGATCCGACAGACCCATGACCCAACGGGTCTAGGTATGAGTCCAACTTTTGGACCCGAATACTATTCGGGTTGAGTCTAGGTCCGGCCGAACCCAACCGGTACCCGACCCATTGCCACCCCTAATTTTGTGCACCCCATGGGTCCAGTTCCTCTAATCTCCTCAACAAATCAGTATAAGCCAATTAAGGCAAAAAATGCTTTTTTAAAAAAAAAAAGAAAAAAAAACTTCCAAGTATATAAGGCCAAATATATTCTACTCCGACCGGGGTAGAATGTCCATTTACTCCTTTGGGTAAAGCTTCATCTAGTAATAATTTTAAGACTGCAAATTTTGGGACATAACATTTTCAACCCATAGATTAACCTCAATAAAAGAAGTTCTAAATGTACTCTCTATACACTTTTTAAAAAAAAAACTCGAGGTTGAATAGAGACCATCCAATTTTTAGATTGTAACATCTAAGTCTTATAAAACCCAAATTTCAAATTTTTTTAGAATAATCTTCTATTAATTTTTAAATGGTTCTCAAAATTTTCAGATTGAAAAAATCCTCACAACCGAGGAAATACCGAACACGTACTCTTATATAAGAAAGCCATCTAATAAGAAACCTACGCTTTCCTTCTAACAATGGGGTTGCAATCCCACGTTTTACTTATAACAATGGGGTATCAACCCCAAGCCTAAAGAATTATTGGAGCTCATGGCATTAGACAATAGGAATTGGGTACGAATATCAGTTAAGAAAAGGAAGAAAGAAGATCCACTTTCACACCCTCATTCTAATTTATGTAATGTTTAACAGCAAGGTTTATATAATTAAAAATTACCACATTTGGACAATACGGTAATGAAAATGATTTGAACCCTATCAAAATAAATAAAGCCTCACCTTATAAGTCATCAAAATTTGCAATTCAAGCATTGGAAACCCTTTATATCGATCATCTCATCTTGAACATTTTGGTTGTGAAAAAAAAATAGGATTTCAAGCTCTAAAATTATTGTATGTTGTAACAAATTATCTAAACCATCCATTTCACCCTAAAATAAATTGTTCATGGATCCGCAAGATCTATATCCCTTTTTTAATTGTAAATTTTATTATTGGTGTTGGAAGTTGATTTTAGAGCCATCATAGATATTTCCGCTGCCGAAAGTACTTTCTAGACGAGGATTTGAGTGAGGGTTTATTTTATGGGATTGTCTACAAATAAGACCATTTGCCTTTTATACATGGAGGTTACAATCATTCTTGTCCCTTAAATTTCAAAATGGTTGGTTGTAAGCGTGTCATTGAATAGACACAAAGTTCCAAAAAAAAAAAAATTCAGGCTTCGTGACTAACCCTAAACCATCCAATTTGATATCTAGTGAATGAGAATGATTGTGACTTTCATGTACAAAGGTACATGGTCTCTTTGTAGACAATCCCTTATTTTGTTTCCATAAAGCCTAAGCCTTATAGCACCTTCATCCAAAGGATAAAGACCCCTGCACCTTCTTCCAAATATGGATTTAAAGTCAATGAAAAAACATCAAATAACATAGTTTCTCAATAAAAACCAAATCGATATCAAAAGGTTCATTAGAAGGAAATGGTGAATAGAAATCGATTGCCATTATTTTTATCTTTATGAGGGAATACATGGGCTAATATTATTTACAACCAGATACATAAAAATCCTCCCTGACAAAGTAGAGCACCAACCTAATAATATTAATAGAAGGTGACAAATAATGCATTCAATCCAAGAGGTTCAAGAGCTTTATCCCTAAGCTCCATGAAAAGGAACGATGCTAGAAAGTCGCTCGGTGAAAAGGGGCAGAAGGTAATACAAATTCAAAAAATTATAAGCTTGAAACTTTGTCAGTTTCAAACACACAGGAGCACTATCTCAAGACGATATTTGCTCCTCTTAGATACTGTAATAGATATTTTGGTGTTGGGGTCGGAGATTTGTTTTGGCGCTGGGGCCAGAAAGTTAGATTTTGGGGCTAGGGCTGGAGAGTTTGATTTATTTTGGCACTAGGGCCGGAGATTTGTTTCGACGCTAAGGCCAGAGATTTGTTTCAGCGCTGGGGCCAAAGATTTGTTTTGGTGCTGGGGCTGAAGATTTTGGCGTTGGGGCCGAAGAGTTGTTTGTTTGGCACTTGGGCTGGAGAGTTTGATTTTTGTTTGGTTCAAGTGCCCTTTCAGGTTTTCACTTGAACCGGGTAGGAGTGGCACCACAAGGGTGGTTTTCACCAAGTCCTTTTGTTGAGGCATTTTTACTCATGACTTCGAGGTCACATCCACCTCTTGGTTTCCATTTTTACTCATGGTGCCCTTACGGGTTTTTACCATGCTCGGTATCCTTGTTTTCAAAACACTATTACTCATGGCTTCATGGCCATGTTCGCCTGTCATTTTTACTCATGGCGTCCTTGCGGGTTTTCACATACCTATTTTTTTTTATTGTTTTGGCAATTTTACCAATAGCATCAATGGCTATGTCCACCTAAAGCTTTTTTTCTTTTACTTACGATGATTCTCATCGCGCCTAACTTCTTCTTTGAAGGGATCTCACTGGAGCAATGAATGTCGTGGATGAGGTATCTGGGGATGGAAGTGTGACATTCTCGCCTGCTTGATACAAGGAGGTATCCTAGATACACTTCATGCATGGGTGCATTGAGCCCTGGGCAGCTGTTTCCCTCACAGGCTGCTGACTGGTGAAGTGTCATTTTGATGACATGGATCCGTGAGGGATAAAGTGTTACCCGGGGGAGTGGGTAGTTCTGATGACGTGCCTATGCATACATGGGGCACGTCACCCAGGAGGCAGAACATCCGGAGATTAGTGCGTGCGCAAGAAGACGGCACCTAGAGGATGAGGTGTCCGGAGACTGACACATGGTCAAAGACAGTAACGCCTGGAAGGCGAAACGTCTGGAGACTGACACGTGGTTAAATAAAGTGATGTTTGGAACGTGAAGCAACGGGAGATCTGTCGTGTGAAACTTTGATAATGACGCCTGGGAGGCGAGGCGGCGTTGGATTTGACTAGGTGTTAATCGAGGCATCCTTGGAGACGGAGCACTTTTATGATGGGCCAATAAAAAGCTAGGCCGAGAGAGAGCGGGAGGGCAGCTTTCTTTTCGAGAAGCTTCTTCCTTGTCTTCTTTCCTTCGCAGAGAGAGAGGAAAGACCCTTCTTACTTCAAGCATTCTTCTGGGTGGCCATGCCCTTTGCTGGGTTTGATGCTTGAGCCTCCAGCCTTGGAGTGTGTCTTGGCGTTTCCCCTTTTGATGAAGGTGTTCGACCCTATGAAGGTGCTGGTGATGAGCCTGCGCTGGATGGTGGACTTGTGCCTTTAGATCCCTAATGTTTGATTGAGATCCAGAGTGTAAGGTCTAAGGCTGTGCATAAGGTGTTGAGGGTGGTCAGGCCTAAACCCAATCTCATCCATCTAGTCACGATGGCAGATTGTGGTGGTCTTTGCTGGCCCAACATCCTCCTTGTGCTGGTTGACCAATCGAATGATTTGATCAACTTTAATGTTCAGCGCTTCGGTGAATTGTTGCTATAGTGAGTATGAGTGCTTTGCTCAGGCTTTTTACATATGGTTGCTCTTCTAATCGCCCCCTGGCTCTTCACCTTGGCTCCACGGTGAAAAGTAGAGAGCAGTTTATTTCTGGGCATTTCAAGCTTTATTTGGAGTGAAGAATTTTGCCCTTCTAAAGAGGTGCCTTTCATTCTTTTAGTATTCCATTTTCTTTTTAGAAACGAATGACCGATCATTTTATAAGACACAACTGCCTTGAGGAAATGGTAACGCATTTTGGGAAGCGATACCTCTGGATGGAAACTTATTTCAGAATCATTTGATCTTTCTGGGAATTACGGATTTATTGTAAACATAATCATGTAACCCTTTTATTCATGAAATAAAATCTTCTTTTCGATTTGCATCCTTACTCCTGCTCTGTGGTTTGTTTTCTTCTTCTTCCGCCTTGGCATGCTCACCCTTTTGATGATGGGGATAAGAAATGGGCCAAGGGACTTTCTTTGCCCTGGGGATGCCATCTTCTTGACTTGAATAGCTCGAATGCCCATTTCGGGTTTTCATTTGAGCCCTAGGGTGTGCGTCATTTCTAGTTTTCGCAAAGACCCCTGTTTGTTTTTTTTTTTTTTTTGCGAAGCAATTTTAACGTCATGCCACCAAGACTGCATATGGTGCAATTTAGTGTCATACAGCCAAGACATGTGCTATGACTTTAGCGGTCATGTAGCTTGGACCTTCATCTAGGGATACTATTTTTTCAAATATCTCCCATTAATTTGGGGCATATCTTCTTCTGCGCTAGAATTAATTAGCACGTAGGCTCCATTGGGGAAGGCTTTCATTACGACAAACGGACCTTCCCATTTAGCTTGAATTTTCCCTTCGTTTGGCCATGGGCGACAATAGGTCTCCTTGTTGCTAGGACTAGCTCTCCCTTCATATATCTTGATTGATTTGTCGAAGGCCTGTTGCATGTGATTTTTGTGAATCTCGAGACTCTCTTGCGCTTGCAATATCTTTTCATCAAGTGTGTCTAGTTCTTGACAACGAAGAGCAACTTGTTCTTCTTCTGTCATTCAATAGTGGAGGGTTATCCTGAGGGAAGGTAATGAATCTCCAATGGTAATATGGCTTCACTCTCATACACCAGAGAGTAAGGGGTCGACTGAGTTGGGTCTCGGGCCATAATATGATAAGCCTAGAGAATTTTTGAAAGCTTTACATGCTTCATCATTGAATTTGACATTCACAGACTAAAAATAATTGTAACCTTCTTGTACAAAAATAATTAGTCTCATTGTATACAATTAAAAGAGAAAAAAAGTAATTTGATTTTATCAACATCGAACCAGCCTATGGTTTTAAGAAAAATGAGAAAGCTGTGGCTTGAAAATAACAACCTCAAACCACATCCAAAACTTGGGAGATACAAAAGCGTGGGCAGTTCAAGATTGTAAACCTCCAACAACATTAAAAAAAGAAAAAGAAGCCTGGGTCCAAGACTTTGTTCATCAAACCGACCCAAAGGGATCCAAAAAGACCCAAGCGTGGCGATGGCATGAAAATTGTAATATCAACCACTTGGAAGGTTAAATAATGATCTTTCTTTCGCACTGCCCTATATGGTTGGCCCTAGGGCGCTCTTAGCAGTGCCATTGGACCCAAAAGAGTTGTTTGAAATTAGGAACATTGTGCATGCAATGTACCTGTCTTTGAGCCAAGGGAAAATTTGGAATAAAAGATTAAAAAAAATAGGACCTCAACATAAATAACTACATGTTTTAGTACCAAAAATATTTAATCTATACCTAAATTTTCCTTAAAAAATAAAAAATTAAAAAAAGTAGGACCTCAACTTAAATAACTACGTTTTTTAGGATTTTTTAATACCAAAAATATTTAATCCATACCTAAATTTTCCTTTAAAAAAAAAAAAAAAAAAAAACAAAGAGGGGGCAACTTCTCATAAAAAGCACTCGTTTTTTATTAAATGAGAAGCTCACTTACTTCTCATTTTTTGAGAAGCGTGCGCTCCCCTGCTGTGCAGGTTTGGTCGAAGTTTTGGCTTCCGGCGCCGAAGCTTCCAGACGACGATCTCAACTTTTAACTAGTGAAAAGCACGAGGACATATCCTGGTAAGAAATTTCCGTAAAAGAAGCAAGCGGAAAATTTCCGCGAAATTCTGAGAAGGAAAAGAGCATTTGCACACTCCAAAAGAGGGAAAAGGAAGAGTGTGGCGGGAGCTTCATCATCCTTTAATACCCTTTGATCTACTTCCTCATCTGAAAGTAACAGTGGTATTATTTCTCTTCCCCACCTGTAAAAATGTGGATTTCTAAAGCTACATGACTGACGTTTCTACATCTGTTGTTTGATTGATAAATTGAAATTGAAGAAACAATGAAATGTATGATGTGAAATGTCAGAATAGTTGTTAATCCTTTTTTTTATGCTTAATAATTAAAGAACTTTTTCCATGATAAAATGAATAGTTCATATTCAACTGCTTCTTTAAAAGTTTATCAGTCAGATGACATATGGTACATGATTCGCTTCAGCTTGCAATTTCTTGGGTTTTCTTGCTCTGAGTCTTATGTTATGGAAAGTTTGCTGCACTTATTGCTGCCTTTTATTTGTCCATTACACTTCATAGATTGTATGAATATGAATTGGCTGTTTGTTTGCTCTGCATGTGAGTTCTCCAGGATTTGTTCCCAGAGGTCACTGGTTTGAATCCGGTTGGTCCCTTTAACTATGATAATTGTGATAAAAAAAATAAATAAAAAAATTATCCATGGTTTGTTACCCCATTGTCATAGGTTAAATAGTTTACTGGCATTTTCACTATCTAATGATTTCTCAAGTATAATTACCCTAAGAATATTTTACAGTGTAAAAGGAAGCCAAATTGTTTATGTTTTGTGAATATTCATAATGTATAGAAAGCTACAATCTCTTTTTTTGTATGTCATTCTAAATAGAAACAACATTACTTTTATTGTATTGGGATTTAATGTTGGTTTTTCTTACTCCCTCATAACAAACTTTTAAGCAGAACTTCCCCTTAACAAGAGTCAGAATTCTATCTGAATTTCAGTAAATATAGTCCCAGTTAAATCCCAGAGGGATTAGATCAGATTTTGAGTCTTACACCGATAAAAACATTTCTAGTCCTAATTAAATCCCGAGGGATTAGATCTGGTTTCAGGGGTTGAAGGGAGCCAAAGTATATCAAGATCTGGAGGCACAAATGGTACTCGCTTTCTTCAAGTGTTGATCTCCCCTACTCAGTACAATTTCAAGATGCAATAGGATCCTAGTGAGCACCCCCCTGCATTCAGCCAGACTAAAATCTTCTTGAGTTATCGAGTTGCATTCTCATTGTACTCGCATAAAACCACAACAAAAGGTCTTCCAATTGGTATTGATGCCACAAACACCTTGATTGGGATCAACACTTATAAACTGAAGTACCGAAATCCTATTAGAAAATTAGAAACACACGGAAATCTCTCTATACTTCCTTCCTTCAACGTGAGGATGAACTAGGAAATCCAACTAATACATGGCTCACCAAGATAATAAAAACACATGAATTAAGCATGAAATATGGCTAACAACAACGTATTGGGTAAGAGAGAGAAAGAGACTGTCATTGATTGAAGGAGAGAAGTAGTAAAGAGCTTGTTTGAGAGCACAACCAACCATTAAAAATTCTCTTTTTTTTTTGGATGATACATGCAAGGGTTTATATACCATGAGGTGGAAGGTAACAGATCATTAAATATGTGTCACAAGAATATTAAATAATGTAAAGTTGCTACATCATATGGTGGCAATTAAAAGCAAAAGCATAGGAAAGCACGTCATGCTTGCAGATGCACATCATGCTTCAAAAAGGGAGTAAAAGATAAAGTGTACCATGTGGTCTAGAAAATGTGGTTGTCCTCCACGACCACCTACAATATGATAGTCCCTAAAAAAAATATATGAATAAAACATTTGTTTTGAAACAAGTAGTTTTATTTTGAAACAACTAAACAACAATCCCCCATCTGTTTCAAAACAAATAAGACACTCACATAAAAAAGAATGCATAAGTGAAGGTGTCCTACGTACTTGAACCTTCAAATAATGTTATGCAGAATGCTTACTAGGACAGTGAGTGGACGACCTTTGAACTATATCCATTATTGATAAGCCTCCCACATATCACATATTATTTTTCTGTGGTTTACTAAAATGCTTGTGCATTTAAGGCCTTGCTCCGTTCTTGGTTTTTCACGAGTGCTCTAGGGAATGCCCACTTTTCATAGGAAGCGACCTCCACTTGCACATCATATAGTTGAGTCCATGGAGGATGTTCTGGTGCGCAAGTCCCAGCGTAAGACTTACATCATCGAGGCAAATGGAATAATTAAGGAGAATGCTCAACCTCTCCAGTCATTGCGATTAATTATATCATATAGCAGAGATGGGGTAGAAATTTATAAATTTTTATTTAAAAATTTATAAATTTTTATTTAAAAATTTATAAATTTTTATTTAAAAAATTTGTAAATTTTCATTAAATAAATTTTGGTATAAACATATATCAGACATTACACAAGGGACTTGTTTTCCCTTGGAATCATGGTCTTGGGACTCTGTCGTCCTTAGGTAGGGTTCCCATCGCTCTGTGACAATACAAATGGGCTTCAATCCCATCCCTCTAGCTGTCTTCCAGACTTGGTTCCTTGCAAGGTCTTTTGTTATTGGATCCACCAAGTTCTGGTTAGAGCGAACATGGAGTATTGATATAACTTCATCTTCCAACAAAAGTCTATACTGACTATGCCTCAGGTGTACATATCTAGATTTTTCGTAATAAAACTTAATTTTCACTCGTTGTATTGCAGCTTCACAATTGCAACATATCGAGACTGCAGACATGGGCCCATGAACCAGTGGTATGTCTACCAACAAGTTCTTAGCCACTAAGCCTCTTTGCTAGTGGCTTCCAAGGCTATTAACTCTGATTTCGTCATGGATATGGCGGTACAACTTCGAAGCAAAGGCAGCCCCTCCATATGTGAAGATCCATCGCTAGTAGACATGGATTCATCAAAATCCGTAATCTAGTTTGCATCATGGTACCCTTCTAATGCAACGGGTTTACCCACATAGTGTAGTGAAAGATGGACAATGTGATCTAGCCAATTGTATACAATTTTTATTTTATTTTTTCTTTCTTTTATTCATACCAGCTAGAACACTTTACATTTGTCCAAAATCACAACTTATTCATGAAATATAGCTTAATACAATCTAGGATGCTCTCTTGCATACCATTACAATTCTTTATAATTATACAAAAATACAATGCATGAAAAATTAAGAAACATGGAACAATTAGAATACTAAGAACCTTGCCTCTGGTATTCCCTAAGGACTTCGTACATCCCGCACCAGGTCTCCTCCACTAATGGTACACGGGATCTCGGTTCTAACTTTGTTTCATAATCCGGGAAAGCCTAGACAAAACTTTCTGAGAGCATGACATGGGATAGAACCAACTCAAGCACAAAACACAACCTCAATGGTCAAACACATAGAACGGGGCATGCTGCCTTGTGGCTTGGGCATGCCCACCTTAGGGTTTTCTTTAGGCTCAAAACAATTCGAAACCCTAACTAGAGTGGGGCATACTTGCCAATGGGAGAGAGTGGCCAATCCAATTTCACAATTGTAGAGAATACACCCTCATAGAGAATATTTATAGAGAGGAGGCTAGAGTTTTGGGGTCTAGGGTTTTCCATCATAATGAGACTCAATCTTGACCTTCAATCTTGACCTTCAATCTTGACCTTTGATCATAGAGATCTGTGGGGGAAAGAGATCTCGGCCATTCATTCCCTAGATCGCCATCAAGATTAAATGAATGAGGTGGAACCATCATCTCTTAGTTTTCATAACTCTATTCCCATCAAATATTGTGTAGAAAACATACTATATTTTACAAATCAATTTTCAATCAATCTCTGCACTTGCTTATTTGCCATTCCACTTCACTTTCTTTTTATTTTTAAATCAAGGAGGTGGCTTAACACAAAAGCCACAAAAGATAGGAAAGAAGAGGGAGTGGGGCCCCCCACACATGGAGAGCCATGCCCAAAGTCTCAATGGGCCCTCACACCTTATATTATATTTTAGAATACTAAAAAAAATTTTAAATATTTAAATTTTTCTCTTTGAATTAAATAAATCCAAAAAAATTCAACTTGTACTTGAATTTTTAGAATTATGAATATGGAGCCTTTATCTATATATTTAAGGATACTATTATGAGTTGTCAAACATGGTCTTTCTCATTCAGTATTAGATCTTTTTTTAATTGCTTGAAATCTTGAAATATTCAAATAGTTGAGTGCAATCAAAGATACCCTTACAAACACTATAAGAGCTTCACAGGCACTCCAAAAACAAAATTACATGACCTTGCATCAACCCTCTTCACAATTCCACTAAAAAACACTCTTGGAGATTGATAAATCACTTTAGAATGTCATTTACATACAAAATTCTGCACCATACAACTTTCTCCTGAATACATTCAAACGCTTGGCTTATAAGTACAATTCCATTCAATCTCTAAGTTACAAGACTCAACCAAATACATGCACTAAAGTCTTTAATTATGGGAAGGAAAAACATAGAGATGTGGTGGGCCTGTCTTATGGCCTACGATTTGTTACACTCCATGAGATACCACTACCACTGGCACAAGAATCGTGGTCCAAATTGATCTCAAATTTGGGAAGCAATTAATCAAGAACCTTACTACAATGATATTACTCAATAAATACTCAAAAGATGCTCAAAGAAGGGGTAGAAAATCGTGTGTGTGTGTGTGAGAGAGAGAGCGAGAGAGAGAGAGAGAGAGCTTATGTGTGGGAGGTATAGAGCTTAGAATTGGTGCCAGTTTTTTGAGAAATGATCATATAAATGGGAGATAAAATTTTTGGCATGGAGGGGCTTATCAAAACACAATTTATATTCACTAGAAACTCAAAACCCTTGCTGATCTAACTCAGAACAATATCAGAAAACTTCAACAAGAAATTCATGGAAAATACTCGTGGAAACTGCACCAAATTGTGGGCAGTTGGACTTGATATGTAAGGGATTAAATCAAGCTCTAAAGGGTAATGTATCAAAGGATGAATGGACCCAAATGAAGCCAAGTATCTCACTGATTTACTCTAGTGATTAGCCAGCCACGATGTCGTAGAGAATAGAGGGTGTGGAAGCTCCATTGATCATCAGTGGTGATGGAGCGCATAAGGCTTCATAGGCTAGAGCACCTCCATGGCTATGGTGGCTATCTTCATCTCTCTTTCTTTATGGAGAGGGGCATGTCCCTTCTCTCTCTCTCTCTCTGTCCCTAGAAGGGTGTATGGCCTTTTGGGTTTGAGTTGATGAGCGAAACCGAAGCATAAGGTCTTATTTATAGGCTAGAGAGTGTAGAAGGTTCCTTTGAGATCAATTTTGGACCATTGATTCAAGGGATCTATGGAGTAAGAGAGAAGCTTGATTGTAGCTACTCATCTTAAAACTAGCTATCATGGACGTAGGGATGATATTAATCATCGTTATCCTTTTTAATTCAATTTCCATGTCCGAAGTTTCCTCTTAGTTTCTCCAAAAATAAAGTATTAAATAGTATTATTAATAATGAATTGAATTATATTGAATGAATTATAATCCCAAATTGCCATAGTGTTGAGACAAATATGAGAGAGAGATATGGTTGGAGGGGCATGCCCCTTAGACCAAATTATTTTTTCACTAATCCTCAAGTTATTTGAATCAAGGTCTTCTCCCTCCTTACCTCTCTCTCTGAAAACGAATTTTCACATGGTTCCAATTGGAGACAGACACATGGCACACAAGTGGTTATGCACATCTCCACTTGTCCTTAGGGTTTCAACCAAACTATCAAACCCACTGTGAGAAGATCCACATCCATGTGCTAATGTGCACTCTCATGTGCAAATTAACACAGTGTGACAAATTGTTCACTTAAACACATAACACATGTTACGCCTATCTACCACAAGTAACACATCCAAAAAATCCTAAAACTGCACGCCTCCTCATAATTGATGTCATCCACATCATTAGTGTGGGTTGATGTGGGTCCCACATGGACAAGCTGTGTGGGGCCCATTGGCCCACTCGGGCCCCACCTGTGCTAGCGTGGATGTGTCCTTGGTTTAAATTTCTCTGAAACAAATTTTAAAAACTTATTTTTTGCTCCGGAAAAATTATCTAAAATTCTCAATAACTCAATAAAATTAATCTTTAAGCATATTTCAATATTTCGAACTGATTTAAAACGTCGTAAAAATATTAGGATCCTTTTTTTTGAGAAATGTTGACTATAATTGTATTACTAAGTAAAAGATGTACACAAAATGGGGGCCTCATAGAAGGCACCCTATTCTACCCCAAAGGGCACAACAGAAACAAACGAAATTACAACTCAAAATAGTTGGAAGGTATCACTGTAAAAATCTAAGACCCCAACGGGGTGTTAGAGTTCGCTCCCTTACGAGCAAGGTAGTCAGCGTCTGAGTTAGCTTCCCGAAAAGTATGGCACCAAGAGATTGAGATATCCTGTGTCAAGTGGGCTATCTCATTGAATATGTCATTTAGACGCCATGGCCAAGAGGAAATTCCTGATGCCCACAAGCTGACGTTTTTGGAGTCTCCTTCCACCACTAGGGTAGGCCCCTAGGTGGTTTGAAATCTACAAAGCCTTCTAAAAGGGCACTTGCTTCAGCTAGAGTTGAATCAGCAAAGCCTACGGGGCAAGAATAAGCTTGCCAGATCTGACCAACAGTGGAGCGAAAGAGACCTCCTGCTCCGGAGGGTCCTGGGTTGCCAAGGGAGCACCCGTCAAAATTCAGCTTGCTGGAGCCTGGCTCGAGTGGTCTCAAAAGAGATGTTTGCGAGATCCTAGGGCTGACTACCCGAATTAAGCTGTCCCAACTCCTATAGAAAGCAGTGTAGGGGCAGTTCGTGAACAATCTATGGTTTGTGGCCCAAAATGCCACTAAGTTCCCAACTTTGTCAGCTAACGTCGCGACTGAAGATCTCTTACCTCTGAAAATTCTATGGTTCCTTTCGATCCACAAAACCCACATAGTGGCTGAAACATATGTTTTCCAAAATTCTTTGCTGGCCTTAGGCCAGGGGGTATAGAGGAAAGCCTTGAATAGGTGTTGCATGGAGCTTGGGGTGACCCAAGTCCAGTGGAAAAGGTCCAAAATATAGGACCATAGGGCTCTAGCAAACTTGCAATGGAGAAAATAAATGTGCATTTGATTCCTCAGCCTCCAAACGCAGTGAACATTTGTTAGGGCACTACAATCCTCTTCTTTGGAGAAGATCAACTGTCAACACTCTCTCATGGAGTCCAATCCAACAGAAAACCTGAATCCTTGGGGGTAAGATGGGGTTCCAAGCTTTTGATAGCAGTGAAGTACTGGGATTGCTAGTAGCTGGGTTGGAGGCGAGGGAATGAAAGAATGAGGATACCATGAAGATCCCCGAGGGTGATGGATCCCAAATGATCTTACCCGTGCAGAAAATTGGAAGGAACACTGGATGGAGAACTTCTACTAAAGCCCTGAAATCCTTGAGCACAAAATCATTAAGTGTTCTCCTGAAATTTGGTGACCAAGTTCTGAGATGACCTGCATGTCCAAAATTCTCTGCCATAGTTGAGGTTGTGTCACACACTATAAGGAATGGGTTTGGGAACTGGTCCCTAAGAGGCCTATTGCCGACCTAGGTGTCATTCCAAAATGCACCCTGGTCCCCTCTCTTGGGCGAAATCGAATGTGGCTCGAAAACAATCGCGACACTTTAAAATAGACCTCCAGAAACCAGATATATGGCTGCTAGATCTGCAAATAGGCACCCAATTATCATTGCCTTGACAGTACTTGTGTTTAATAACTTATCTCTAAAGGTGGCTTGTGTGGGTCGCGTACCCCCACTACCATTTGCCCAAGAGGGCAATATTTGGTTTCTAAGATTGCGAATACCCAGACCCCCCTGAGACTTAGGTAAACACAGTTTGGGCCACGCAATGAGATGGATCTTATGCCCGTGCTCCCTAGACCAAAAGAATTCTGCTATCATTCGCTCTAGTCTAGCGGCCACGTAGGCAGGAATTCGGAATAGAGACATCTGGAATACTGGTATGTTAGCTAAAGTGGCTTTGATCAGCGTGAGCCTTCCCGCTGGAAATTAGGATCCTTAAGGAAACAAAAGTTGAATAGTCTGGCATGCCATTGGGCTAGTCCCATAACCTTGTCATTTTCACAAATTAACGCAACAAATCTTGACCCACTGTCTCTAAAAGGTGCTTTTACTTGGTTCATCAGAGTCCATGCAATAGATGCCTAGGTTTTGGTATCATAGTAGATTTCAAGTGCACCCCTAAGAACATGTGCTCTTGTAGATCGGGGGTTCTCTCTCTAGCATATGTGCATTACTCTTTCCAATGGATCATCCCGTGAAAGAGTGGCTTCCCATTTGCAACCGCATATGCACATGTTGCGAGATGGCTCGAGGTTAGGGATTTGGCTCATGTCCTCTCAAAGCTTAGCCTTCGTATATTGGGCTCATAGTAATTCTCACAGTAATATTCTAGCTAGAGTAATTCTTTGATCCAGAATCATACATACACATAAATACTCAAGATATTCCCTAGCTTTCACTGTCATGAAGTGCTCTTATGCCGTCCTTGACTAGGGACAACCCTCAACCCTTTTGGCTTGATACCCCTCACACGCTCAATCCTCAAGACCAGGGGTTTTGTGACTCCATAAATACTAATTCTGGTTCTTAGTTCACAATGATTATGCTCGTCACAATGTTCTTGTCCAATCCCATTGTGAACAAGAACCCTAAGAAAACAATGGTGTCAAGGCCTCAAAATGCCCCGACTCCAGTAGTTTAATCACTAGCTCGTTGGGCGGCTACATGCCTCGAGTGAATCCCTTCATGGGTTTTGACAGTGCCATCTAAAATTTTCCTATTATTAATGAAAGCACTTTGATTTGGGGAAATGATAAGATTTAGCACCTCCCTTAGCCAAGAGGCCAAGACCTTGGTCATGACTTTGTATGAACTATTGAGAAGGCTAACGACATGGAATTTTTTGAACTCTCTAACGCTCTCTAGTGTGGGCACTAGGGCTAGGAAAGTAGAGTTTGTGTCTTTGTGGATTCAACCTTAGGAATTAAACTCATGAAGAAAGCGAAGAGCTTATATGCTAGAGTATCCCAAAACTTGTTGAATGAGATGTCAAAAAAGCTGTCAGGGCCTTAGCTTGGTCCTGTCCAATGTCTGCCACTAAGTGATGAATTTCATCATTTGAGACTAGCCTCTCCAGGCAGGTTGCTTTATTAGAGGGTAAAGTTAGGAAGGAAAGTTTAGACATCCAAGGTTGAGCATGGGCTTGGAGGTAAAGAGTTTCTTGAAGTATCCTACTATTGTTGGCAATATGACGTTTCAAGGCCTTAATGCTAAGAGTCTCTCGCTCAATGGGAGTGAGTGAGAGATAGAATCTGGGTGCTTTCCGAACTGGGGCTCATGTTCTAATAACTCGGGTACATATGAGGCATTGAGAGTTTACGCTTTGAGAGAGTTCTCTCTCTAGGAGGTGTGAAGGTCACCTCCGAGTCAGGACAATGTAGGTTAGAATGCCTCATAATTGATGTGATTAGCTAAGGCTTGGAGTTACCAATCGAGTGTAAAAGAACTCGAGTGTCTTTGTGATGAGAGCTAGTCTTGTATGGAATGGTCAAGATTTAAGGGACATGACTCCGTATCTTAGCACGAGACCGTTCCATGGTATGTGCACATTCATACGCATAGGGAGCCACTATTCCATATGTGTTATCTGACATTGGAAGAGCCCACGTACATGTGCTTTGAGAGGACCCCTGTAATAGAACAGTAATATGTCCCACAGGGGTACACTTGTAATCCATTGAGAAGCAGGATGATGGGAAGCTTTGGCTCAGTGACTTTGATGTGATCAATTCGTTGGGTCAACTTGAGACATTGGTGGAACATCATTCGGAACTAGCCTAATGTAGTACTCACGTTTCTAAGTCAAAGCCTTGAAATCTCACATATACATTGAGTCTGATTTAATCATGATTAGAAATGATGTAAAAATATGAAAACATGTTTCAAATATTTATTGAGATTTTTGGAGATTTTTTCAGGAATTTTTAAAGCACAAAAATGTGTCTTTCTAAATTGTTTGACTTTAATTCCACATGAAGACATCCATGCGGATGTCGCGTGGCACCCGAGTGGCCATAGGGTGTCCACGTGGCACCATGGGCTCCTCACCTTAGGCCCCCATTCTAGTTTGGGCGTAAGCCCCCCCTTTTTTGTTACTTATTTATTTAAATTAATTTCAAACCTTATGTTATAACCTTATAACTTAAAGACACATTTTAATCACATGGGTATTTCTCACACATGTGACACCTTTGGCTTGTGTGAAGCCAAGGGAATTTTTGAGATAAAAATTATTATTGAAATTAAAATCCACATAGGTTACAAAGCATGTGAATGTTTCATGTGGATGCACCTCATTGGTGTGACCCATGTGAAGGTGTAAGAGTGCATGTGAAGGGTGTAGGTTGAGATGATCCCATTGGTGGTGTCATAGCCCTCCTTTTTCCCTTTCCCATTCCATAATGCCTTTTAATGTTTTGCCCATTGCCCTTGAACATTCTCAGCTCTCTTGAATTAAAGATATATTGAGGGTATTTTTGTAAGCACACTTGGACTAGTTTGGAATACAAGTATGGGGTTAAAGACAAGAAGGTAAATGTGGCTTTGACCTAGGGTTTTAGTGAGTGATAATTGGTGGTGGATGGGGATGAGTAGCTAGGGATAATTAACCTCTTATGTGCCATTTATGATGTGCATCGGGGGTTGAGATCTAATCTTACCGAACATTTCATATAAATACTTTCTTTTGGTCCAAACTTAACACAATCTTTGAAAAACGAATTTTACAAGCAAAAGGAATCTAGCGAGAGAGAGAGAGAGAGAGAGAGAGAGAGAGAGAGAGAGAGAGAGAGAGAGAGAGACGTAGTACGTACGTACGACGACGTACGACGTACGACCGACGAACCGTACGTAACGTAACTTAACTACTAACTTAACTTAACTTA
>NW_006499799.1:1856326-1895002 GCF_000471905.2 Amborella trichopoda
AATACATTCTTTTGGTCCAAACTTAACCCAATCTTTGAAAAACGAATTTAACAAGCAAAAAGGAATCTAGAGAGAGAGAGAGAGAGAGCAAGAACTTCCATAAGCTCCATGCACCAGCCATTGTAGAACTTGTTCCATAGCATTCCATTGATCATGGTTGGAGTTTTAAGGTGATCCTTCACTATATGATATCAAGTTCGTGTTAAGCAATCATCAAGGTAACCCTTCCATCGAGTTCTTCTTTATTGTTCTTCATCTACTTTCACTTCAAATGTTGCTGTAAATTCTTTGTTACAGTAGCTTTGCAAACCTTTTATCCTTGCTTCATGTGATCTTTGTGAAAGACTTATATAGGGAAATCATCCATTAGACTGCAAGCTTCATACCTTGATGATCCTTTGATTAAGCATAATTTGCCTTTGATTTTCTCTACATGAATTTTTTTGGTGCATTTCTTATACTCAACTTTCAAATACTAGAGATCTATTACCTCTTTGAATTATATAAAGTCCACACTTTTGCATGCAATCTTGTTTTGGTGGTCCGGTGGACTATACTACATAGTTTTGCTCTATCTTGCACAAATTTGATCGGATCTTCTTAGTTCCTTTTGCAAATTGTTTATGGTGTTATTGAGTATGGACCATAAGAAGTGTTTTTAAAAGTGTTTAAGTTTCCCAAAGTGGATAGATACCCTTGAGTCATATAAATCACTTGTGTGCTCATCTTTGGGATAATATTAAGTCCTCAAAAGCGCCGATCGTGGGCCGGGCACAAGGGGTTCGAACCATTGGCTTCCCAAGTATTTTTGGCACTCTAATACCTCTGTTTTGTTGTTATCATTCTCTGTTGTTACTGTTGGGGCAGTTTAGTACATGTAATTTGATTATATGAAGGTGTACTTCCATTGTATGTAACCAAGTGTTTCAATTTCGAGTTGGTGTGAGTGACATGTAATTTGCCCCATAAGGGGACTGTTCTAGAGTTGATTTTCAGTGGTATGTAAAGTCTAAGATGTTTTTATCATTGTGTTAAAGGACTGTTATTGTGTATTTGCTTTGTATAAGTAAGAGTTTTGTGTTAAGGCACAAAGTTGTATTGTTGTTTTTGGTTAAATTATAATGTTCCTAGACTTTGTACCACATCAACTATGACCCTTCTCTTCGTAGGGTCCTTGAAAAGTTTGCAATCCACTTTAACGTGGGTGACTGAATTGGTCCTTCTCTTACAATTGGCAATTTTGCTGATAAAGACGATGTTTTTGTCTCCTGCCTTTGATCGCGTAACTTTGGATCTTTTGTACTGGATGATCTCCAGCAAGATATACAAGGGAAGAAAGGTTACGAAGAAGCAGGATGCAAAGACTCTAATGGAGAGGCGGGAGGGCTGTCGAATGGCCATTTAAATACTTTAGCATTTGCGCATTTGTAGCTATCCATCTAGTGGTGCTATGCTACGCTAGTGCAAGGGTCTGAGATGGGAGATCAATGATTTAAAAAGCGGCCTGCCTAGCGCATAGGCGGTTTAGGAGGGCCAGGCGGGCCTCAGCTCATCTCCCAAGCCTAGGCGGCTCTTTTGGGCTGTCGGTCCCTGGGCGGTGGGCTCTCAATGCCTAGCCCTGGGCTGGCGCCCACCTAGGGTTGAAAATGCCCCCTCAGGGGGCATGTTCATCCTTTTTCCCCTTAAATAATGGGGGCAATGAAGAAGGGGGGGGGGGGGCTGTTTGGGTTCTTGTATGACCTAAACCCTTTGTGTTTCCTTTTGGAGTGAAATGTTTTTTTAAAAAACCCCTTTTTATATTTATGTGAGATCGATGGGGTATTTCAAATTTTTTTAAAATTAATCCATAGATCATCCTTTTGGTTTGGATTTAATTTTATAGATTTTTGAAGTTTATTAGAAAGGTTTTCGGAAGCTTTTGAGATTGGGAAACATCTCAAATATTAAGTATTGAAGATTGAGCAAAAAGGTTAGTTAAGAATCTTCATATTTGAGATTTTATATGTTATTGCAATGTCTCCTTCTAGTTATTTTAGAAGTGGTGATCCGGGTTAGAAGTATGGTTATAACCCAAATCTAAATGAAAAAAAATGTATAAGATATAATTATTGCGAAAAAGATGCTAATGGGGGTATAAACTGATTCAAAAAACACCTTGCTGGTTTTATGGGGAATGTTGTCCCTAGTAAAAATATTCTTGAAGTTATCAGGGAGGAGGTTAAACAACATTTGAGTTCAGTAAGATATAATAATGAACAAAAGGAGCCTTGTCATTTGGATACGTCTTCTAGTGGCTCTTCTAAAGTGGTGATTTGGGTTGGAAGTATGGTTATTATCCAAATCAAATAAAAAAATTATATAAGGTGTAATTTTTGTGAAAAAGATACCAATGAGGGTATTAAATGATTCAAGAAACACCTTGCCGGTATTGAAGAGGAAGTTGATTTTTGTAAAAAAGCTCTTGAAGCTATTAGAGATGAGATTAGACAATATGTGAATTTGGCAAAACCAAAAACGGAAGGAAAGGAGCTTTGTTATATGGAAATGTTTTTTCCTGGTTCTTTTAGAAGTGATGATCCGGGTTGGAAGTACAGTTGTAACCCGAATCCAAATGACAAAAATTGTATAAGGTGTAATTATATTGGAAATGATACTAATGGGGGTATTTACAGTTCAAGAAACACCTTGCCGGTATTAAGGGAATATTAAAATGTTCCTGAAGCTACAAGGGAGGAGATTAAATAATATTTGAGTTCAGTAAAACACAAAAAACAAGAAAAGGGTGAAGAGGCATCGAGTAGAGCAGCGAACACTCTTAAGGCCTCTAGACCATTTGCATAGAGGAAGAGGGGATTAGAAGAAGAAGAGGAAGAGGCGGATTCAAAAGCAACGGAGGAGGACGAGCATTATGTTGAAGAGGGAGATGACTCTGATGGCGATGGACTCGACTTCGATGCATGTTATGAGGCTTACCTCACTTTCCCCACTTTTTTTAATGATGACTGAAGACTCTTGACTCCTGACTCCTGAGTCTTCGAGTGTATATTTTCCTTTTCGTATTGTTTAGTTTCTACTCTTTTGTGTATGCCTGTATGGCTATATCATTGAATGGAACTATGAATTATGGAATGGTATGGCCCATGGAGCATGGAGTATGGTCTATGGATTATGGATTATGGATTGTGCCTGTATTACTAATTTACGACTATATTTGATTTTTGGTTTTGCTAGTATTCTATTACGAGTTTGCAATGGTTTGGAACTTTGGACAATTGGATATTAAAATTTGTAGTATTTTATGTTGTATTATTCATATTCCCTTGCCTCACTTCTTCAACCTAGGCAGCCCAGAAATCTGGATGTGCACCTAGGCACTGGGCAGCCGGGACCCCCATGACCACCTAGGTGCCGCCCTCCGTGTTTTTTGGAATACTGTGGGAGTTGGCCGCTACAATCAACTTGGAGTGGCCGGCGTCGTCATTGGTATCGACAACCCTTGACTAGTCGATTGACTTGCAGGTGACTTGCAGGTGGCTTGTTCACTCTCGAAAACGAGAATATATGATATGTGTTTTGAGCTGGTGTTGGACAATGAGTAGGCCGTGCGAAGAAACTAAAGAGGGAAGCTCTACTAGATCCTTTCCTTTAATTTTTGTTGAAACATTTTCAAAATTCAGATCTATTCTTTTGTGTTTGAATATATTGGTTTCCATTACTTCCGAAACCTATTCGCATGAAATTGGTAACATTTCTACTGAATTTCTTATCTTGATTATGGCCATCCTTGGAGAACTGACTTATTGATATTGTCTATAAAAAAGAGCTAACCTATGTTATCGCCCTGGTATTTGAGATCAGCTCGTTGATGAATTAACTTGTAGTCCTTGATACCCTAGGTCTTCTCAACTTAGCTATGTGCTATAAATTCTAGGACAGTAAATTGGTGGTGAACGCTAGATTGATTTGAAGTGGCTAAACTACCCTCCTACTAAGATAGCAACTGAACAGAAGTCAAACTGCCTGTTTATGTGAAAAATGTTTGCTATTATTACAGGACCGTACATTAGTTTACAGATAGTTTCTCCTCTTTGGTTCGGTGCTGCACTAACGCCATAGAATATCCAGTTTGAAGTCTGAACTGTCTAGTTTTTGATTCATATAGAATATTTACTTATTTATTTTATTTTTTTATACGAAATGTGTGTCCATTGAAATGTACAATCATGACAATAAATATTAGCTGTCACACAGCTGATCTTTTCTCTGAAAGCCAACTAATCTCTTATTGAATGATGACCCATTGCTAGACTCGACTTGCTTGTGAATGGACAACTCACCAGCAAGTCAACTTCCTGAAGCTGGCTCCTTACCAGATGGGTTTGTTGAAAGCACTCTTGAATCTTCTCAACCTATGCCTTTGATCTCAAACATGGATGAATCCTCAACATGCTACAGAGAAATTCATGCTGACGGGTATCACAAAACTGAATTGAGGAATGAAGTGGCAACAGACAAATTTACTGATCTGCTACCAGGGGATATTTCATCAGATGCTTCATATTGTTCAATTTCAAATGGTACACTATTGGATATTTCGTCAGTCCCTCAATTGCTTGAACACTGCAGGATCACTGATGAAGCTCAAGTTTCTGATTCCAAACTTGAGAAGATAAAAAGGGAAAGGGTATTCCCCGTTCAATTGTCAGATAAAGCTCCCCATGGAGCCTGTGGAAATTCGCTTGTAGTTGGTGAGCAGAATAGCGTGGAGCATCGGTGTGCTGAACATGCTGACACAATGACTACACACAGGGTTACCTTGGGAACACCTGAATCTCTTGTCCCTGTGTTGGGCCTTAATCCTCCTGAGAGAATAACCCCAAGTGATGACATCATAACTGACACATCTCTTCAACGTCATGAGGGTGGTGTACATGTAACTGTTCAATGTAATTATCCCTTAACTTTCTCTGCTATCTTTTACTGGATTACACGTGATCCACACACAGACATATGCATGCATGAATTCTCTGCTTCCTTTAATGGTTTACCAATGGTATATACATGCACCTGGGGCTCTTTGCTGATTAATATTGAAGTGGCAATAACAAGCATAGCCTGTCAAAAGACTTTTTTCTGTCTCTTGACAAAAAAAGGCTTCGTAATGCTTTTACCACTTTGATTTTGTTTTCATGTATTCTCTGTTGAGATCAGATTCATGATGCCTTTAAATTCTAAGTAATATGGGGTTGAGAGAGCCAGATATGTCAAATAACTACGAAACATAGTTTCTATTGGATATTACTTTCTTGGCATTTAAGTACTTGAATATAGATTCTACAAGTCATCTGGACTTGGGACTTGGCTGTCCTGAGCTGAGTCCCTGTTTGAAAAACTCAAATTATTGCTTGTATTGCTTCATTAATCTATGACTATTATCCCTATTTCCTACCAAAGTTATAATTGAAATAACTTCTTGTAATAGTCTCGTAAGTGTGGCATGTTGTAGATCATCTTGGAGTACATAATTTTAGAAAACTTTTAATTATAATAACTTAATAAGCTTATAAAAGGGGAAAAAAAACCTATTTCCTACCAAAGTTATAATTGAAATAATGTTGTAGATCATCTTGGAGTACATGATTTTAGAAAAAATTTAATTATAATAACTTATAACCTTATAAAAGGGAAAGAAATATATAAACATGAACATGCGATGCATAATTTTTACAGTCACTTTCATTTTATCACTAGTGCCAGAACATAATAATATATCGAGATAATCATTTCCATCCTTAGTGAGTGCATTTTTCCTCCTGATGACTCTCAGAGTGACTAACCTTTTGTAATCTATTGACAAATGGAAAACTATAGCATCATTGACTGCTCTCTAGAATTAATACTGGTTTCTTGACATTATTGATATATTCCAACATTTACACATGTCTTTCTTGAGCTAGTTATCTCCATGATGGCGTATTTGGTAGAACACATAAGAGTACAAACATACTGTGTGACATGTAGAAGATGTATAAAGCTCATGTAGCCCAAGTCCATGTCACGTATATGAGACATTTACTGTGTATGTGATGCTTCTTTTTTGGCCTTTGATATGTGATGAATTATTGTTTTGTGTCTGGAAGTCTTTGAATCTCAGCTGGATCATGTTATGCATGCCAGGATCTCTATGGCCAACTTACCACAATCCAAATCAACTCCCAAATAGATACTACTGTTGCTTTGGTTCCAATGTAGGGGTATGAAGTAAATAAAGGAAGATAACCCTTTTTAGGGCTTGTCTTTCTCACAGGTTGTCCCTCGAGAAAAACTTTACTTGGGATTTGGGGATGGTAATCGGGAAATCTTGATTTGGTATACTGGGGTTCTAGACAGCCCCAGTATGGAAATGACACCTTAATGGTTCATACTTAAATTTGGACAATGTTTAAAGAGTCAGAGTCGGTTCTGGACTTTGCAGAGTCTTCGTGAGTCTTGTCTTATAAACTTGGATGTTCTCAAGAATATCCGCTGCACCTTAATGGTTCATACTTAAATTTGGACAGTGTTTAAAGAGTCAGAGTCGGTTCTGGACTTTGCAGAGTCTTTGTGAGTCTTGTCTTATATACTTGGATGTTCTCAAGAATATCCGCTGTTTTCGGTAAGACTCGGGCAACAGATAGGAGGTTGAACTGGACAAAGTCCTCTATAAGAATAGGTGAGCCTTATAAGGACACCGACAAGTTTACTTCCAAACCTGTATGAGAGTGAGTTGATCAGTTTGAAAATTGACACCTGCCTGAGGTTGTTTGGCTTGGGCAAGTCCTAAGTTTTATGCCTGATCTTTAAAAAAACTGTTTTCTAAGAGTTAGTATGGAAAGGGGAACACATGGAATATTGGTTTTTTTTGGGTTTTCTTGTTCCCTATTTTGTTGCTGTGGAAGGGCAGGTTCGTGGAGTACTCTAGATTGACCTAAATCAACAATCAATAACTGCCTAATTTCTTTGAACAGTAAATGTTCGTTGGGTGGTATTCGCTGATATGTTTTGTGACATTAGTTGGTCGTGGTACATTTCTTTTAGTTTGGAATTTTGTAAACTGCAGGTTTCTTTTAATCCTGAAATGTTAAAAAAAAAACAACTAATGATCGAAATAAGGCAATGTTTCCGTTTGGATGCGTATAGTAAGACTGCTATGTATAAACTTGAAGAACAAGTGAGACTGATAGTAGAGGAAATCAGTAGGAGTCAAATGTGAAAAACTTGGATTCCACTGTTTTTTTAATAATTTTATAAACTATGAAATTAGAAGTCAATGTTCACTATTTAGGGGTAATGTCTTTTTGTTTGAGTCTTCGAGGAGGAAAATTATGAGTTTCTATAAAATAAATGAGATTTTTGGACCTATTAGCCGACCCCAATTCATTGGGATAAGGCTTGGATGATGATGATGATGTTCAATTTACCATAGCTAAAGTAGTATCCCAAAATTTGGCTGTAGCAAATTTGAATTGAGCTTTCTATTAAAATCCCTTTTCTCGCTACAGGGCCTCTTTTACAAAAATACAACCTGACACTTTTGACCCTAGATCTCTTTGAACAAGGTTTTTGATTGAAGAAATTATGTTACATATTTGTTAGAGTGCTTCAATGTGGACTTTTTGACACAAATTTCATGAATTTTGGAAAAGAATGGGGAAAAATTAAAGAAATAGTGAATCAAGGATTATGAGCTAAAAATTATGAGTTTTTGATCTCTTAATCTTGTAAAAAAACTATGCCTTATTGATGTGTTGGAAGTATTTCTGAATCTCGTAAATAAACTGTTGTGATTGTAAAATTGTTTTTGGGCTATTTTAGATGAGATCAATGGGAGATGAATGATTTGTGACAATTTTGAGCAGATTTGGTGAAGAAACGAAATAGAAATCAACTTTTTAAATTTCAAGTTTGTAATGCCAAAAAAAAAAGAAAAAAAGGAGAACCGGCTTGTTCCCAGGGGGAACTGGACCTGTCACCTGCAGGTCATGAGCCGATTTTGGTGGTTCTGAGTTGGCTTAGCAAATTTCTAGACCCTGCTTTTTTTATGCGCTTACAGTTTACCTTTACATAAAGTCCTACAAAACTAAGTTACTTTTAATCTGGTTTTGATCGGAAGATCTAAGTTACTTGGGTTGTATCAAAACTATTCATATGTTTATGGTGTATTTAAAATTCCAGAAAATTGTAGTCAAATGCATATAACATGGTTAGATTTTCTTTTATATGAAAGATATTAGTACTCTTAAAAGTTCATGATATTTCTCATGGAATGCAGGCATTGACAAGTGCATCAAGGTACCTGCTAATGTTAATGATAAGGCTTCTGTGGAAACTGATAGCAGCTGTGTTATTAAGCCGGTATGTAATGCTCTACTCTATTCTAGCTTAAACTTCTATGTCCATCATGTTTTCCTTTAAACATATTCTTGATGATTATGGAGCTCTATTATTGGAATTTTAAACCTTTTCTAAACCAAAAAAAGAAAAAGAAAAAAAGAAAAAGAAATAGAAATAAAGATGAGAAAGAATGAGAGATTGTGCTCTTACCTAGAGCGTGCTAAGAAATCCACCCCAAAAAACTCTTCAGGAGTCTCATAACCAATTACTCTTCTCTACTCGTGTAAAATTGATCATAGACAAAAGCAAACCCTAATACCCTAAAAAATCTCTACAATCAGTAGTCCAAATTGCCGCCCTTAAAATATCTAATGCTAAATGACTTAAATACCCCTAAAATCTCTACAAAATTTAAAGACCAAACTAAACCTAGCATTTCCTAAGAAATAAACCCTAACTGCTTGGGAAAAGGAAAACCCTAACTATATCACAATGACTGGGAAGTATGCATTTGCAAAAAATTTAAAGACCAAACTAAACCTAGCATTTCCTAAGAAATAAACCCTAACTGCTTGGGAAAAGGAAAACCCTAACTATATCACAATGACTGGGAAGTGTGCATTTGCAATTCATCATGTACCTGGGAATGTTTATTGGAAGCCTATGATGTGTGTTGCATAGGCAGCTAAATGCAGCATTCTGCATGGAAGTGGAACCAATGGTTTACTTTCATGAATTTACAGTAAAGAATCAGAAATTGCTATCTTTCATGGAAAATATGAATGTACATTAACAATTGTACATTCTCGAGAGAAAAGGGGACTTCGTGAGTCTGTCAACTCCTTGGGTTCATACTTTTGGCATGTACTTTCATTTACATGCACATCGATACATAAAAGCTATTGAAATAATTTGTTTGTGCTAAAGACAAATAATAATCTGTTGGGTTTTTTGTCCTTGAAGATTATTTCTTGCGCTGTATGGAATCTATGAACACCATTTGTACAAAGATATGAGTGGTGCTTATAATAATTATAAACTAGGTGGTTGTGGATCTGTAGTTGTTGAATATAGTTGTTGGGGTATTGCCTGAGGGTTATTACTTATTACCTAGAAACAGAAGTTTGGGGCGAAGAGTATGCCCTTGAAAAGCTTATCTTGTTGATTGGGTAAAGCTAATGTTGTTGTTGGGGATGACAATTAGCACTATCAGATTTTTTTTTTGTTTTTAAATAAAAGTCGAATCTATATTAATGTAAAAACAAAATGTACCAAAAGCCCCAACCAGGCTACCCACTATCCTGGAATTCAAAACATAAGGGGGAGCTATTGAGAGAACCTGACTTAGTAAGACTTCCCACTCTATCTCTACACAAAATCCACAAAAGAAAAAACCCACCATGCTCTCTCACTCACTCTCTCTCTACACTAAGCTTTTTTATTCAACCAAAATCGATAACCATCCTTACATTGCACGTCCATCCCCCCTTTTATTTTCTACCACCATGCTTCCTAAAGATTCGCTTCCAACAACATAATCCATCCTTTTAATTGATGGCTTTCCATCCACATCCCCTTATTAAAAGAAAACTATTCGTTCAAAATAGGAAACAAAATGGACTTCCTAAAAAAAAACTATACATAACCTTCCTTCTACAAGCTAACTCCTATCCAAAAGATCTTAAAACCCACTGACTCTTTATCTCTTAACAACCCTTACTAATAGAAAGAATTCACTTTAAGAAAAATAGACCTTCCAAAGAAGACTCGTCCCTCCTAAAAAAAAGAAAGACTTTCAAAATTTAAAGATATAGATTTACTCCAAGAAAATGGAGTTTATCAAAGTAACAAAAAAAAACCCATACTAATCCTATTTGTAAAAATTGACTCTAATAATAATAAGAAAAAACAACACACTCATAAAAATAAAGAAATAATTAAGTCTATCCGATCTTGATCTGCATCATTCAGTCTCTTTTGCTCAAGTCTGTTCTCTTATTTGTATATTCTTGTTTCATTGTACATCATTGCACTATTAGAATTCATTATTTAAATTTTTTTAGAGAACGTGAGTATAGTAGATTGATAGGAGATGATGATTAATGGAAAATTTACCATGTCAAATGTGCTGAAGTTGCACTCGCAGCCGGACGATATACAAGTCAAGTTCACAATTCTCTGTGCCATCCTTTACAAGTTAGGGGCACTTTGTCTATGGTTGGCCAACCATGAAGCTATAATACATTGAAAATAAATAGAGTACATATATATGAGTAAATTAAAAATTTAGAAATTTAAAGTCAAGTTTATTATGAAGTATGGAGTAAGAATTTAAACGACAAATACATCTTCAACTTGCATGGATATATTTTTGTCCTTTGCCTTATTGCGATATCTGTCCCAAGTGTCCTCATAGAGTAACGATACAAGTGAAGTTCCATAGACATTTTGTCTTGGACATCTGAGTCGGGGTTGAGCCTCACATTACACTTGTTAATTGCTTCAATGAATTAGCACCTACTCTCTACCTCAAAATTAGATAGAAATAAGCGAGGTTGAGATCGTACCTTGCAAGTTGTAGTAGTCTCTCCAACTGCAAATCCCACTTGTCATCTATAATTTTGAAAATGGGGCCATATTTGCTTTAATCTCTCTTCCAGTTCATCTTTATTTCTACTCTTGCAACCTCCATTGCCTTGTAAATATGCGCCATTGCCTGTTCCATTTCACTATCCACATGGTGAAGCGCTTTTGCAAGTGGCTCAAAAATATGGAGGCAAAAACTGAACCTCACTCCAAAACCTAGTTGTCAAAACAATGTCATAAACCTTTTTTCCCTTTACTTCTTTGGACCACTTACTCTCCTTCCAATATGAGGAGACAAATATGGTTCGAATTTGTCTTTTTGGTTATTCGGAGAATCCGACGACAAGTTGCAAGCCTTGTGACCCCCTGGCCTTACAAGTCAACCCTATCTATAAACTTCCTCAGCATGACTAAAACTTTGGTGTGGCTATAAATAAAACCTATTACAACTTTGGCTTTTTCTAATATCTCATCCACCACTTTCCTCTTTGCAATTTTCTCAAGCATGAGGTTAATACAATGAGCTGCGCAAGGCGTCTAGAAAATATGTGGCCCCGTCCTCTCAACAATCCCCTGGGACATTTAACCAATAAATTCATAACACTCCTTGACTTCTTATCGCCCTAAGTATCTGTCTTAACAGTCACCCCAGATCTGCCCCAAGCATCATTGTGGGTCTTTTAGGTACTCATTTGTTAGATCACTCTTTCTTTAGCAAAGATCCATTGAGCTCATAAGTTGTAGAGGCTCTATTTCCTAGGCCAAACTGCCTCACTGCCTCCAACATTGATTGGAAACTCTTCAAAATAGTAGACCTACTTGAAAGTACCATCGTGCCACATACTGATTAACCCTTTCCCTATCTTGCTTCTTCAAATGACTCTCCAGACTAGTCTATGCTTACTCCTTTTTTCAAACCACTACCTCAAGATCAAGAGGGGGGAAGAATGTATCAATAGGCCCCTTTCTTCTAGGTTTCTTATGCTTAATAGTACTTGGTCTAGATATGGAGGCCCCTCCCCCTTCATTGTCATCTTCGTCTTCTATAGCGTAGGTATTTACAAATCTTCTAATGTCTTTATTTAGTTTTTATCTTGTCTCTTCTTTCTTCTTTTGGACCTTTTAAAAGATTCAACATCTCTTTCCTAACATCTCCAGGCACTTGAGTACATGGCGATGCATCCCCTCTCTTGTTGGCCAAATGCTTCTTCAATCGATTAATGCCAGCATTGTACTCCTTTTTGCAAAATTTTCAAGCGACCATATTCTTTTCATTTGGGTTGGGACAGTATCCATATTTTTAACATGGATCAACTTGTCTACTTGAATTTGAGGAAGACATTTTCACCTACGGCCCTTAGTTATCAACTTATCATCTAATCCTTAAAATTACACAGAACCAACAAAGTCAAACTTGAATACATTTGCGAGAAGTGGAAATTGTAGATACATACACAAAAGCAAGATTAATTTACAACCATGCAGTCTAAGTATTTAAAATTTAAAATTGACCATCCAAAGAATATTAAAAAATGATCATCAAAAAATTTACATATAGGCAATGAAGTGGAAAGAATAAATACATTGACCCTTCAATATCTTGAGTTCTTGACAATTCAAAGAAGAAATAAAGCTAGCATGCTCAAGGAAAAAAAACTTAAAATAATGTAAAAAAAGTTGTGGGTAAAATCTACACACAAAAAATTTCAATGATTTAAAGCATAAAATTGGAAAAACAAAGTATGAATCATGAATGTATACCAAGTCATGCAACAAAAAAAATACTAAATCGGTTAGAAGAAATGGAATTTCCCCATTGATTTGGTTCCTTGATCTAAAAATTACAAATAATATCAAAGTAAATTTTACTCATGTAATTATTGAATACGAAGATTATTAAACTAACTCATGCAAAACAAATTATGGGGATAAAAGTTATGAACCTTAGAAGTAAACTCATGCAAAGAAAAAAAAAAAAAAAAAAAAAAAAAAAAAAAAAAAAAAAAAAGTATTCGCTTGATTTGGGGGCAATGGACTTTTCTCAATTAATTGCTTTCCCAAACTAAAAATCAAAATGGGAGAATAATCCAAGTAGTTGATATCATATCAAATACAAATCATAAAATATCTAAAAAAAAAAAAAAAAAAAGAAATACTATCATAATACATTTTACATAAAAAATACATAACCCTAATTAAAAATATTGAAATATGTCAACCTTCTTGAAATGGAATAGATAACAGCCCAAATCGGTTACTATTGGTTCCCAATACTCCTCTTTTGCAACCTCTAAAAGACTCAAAAAGATTTGGGATGAATATCCTTCGATTTTGGGAGGATTCAAGGAGGTTGAAAAACAATATGATCTCTTGAAATTCTTCAAATCTTGGTTTTTAGAGAGTTTCTCTAAAATCTTCAAAATCCTTTTCCCCCTTTTCAAGGGGGAAATTACTAAAAAAACTCTTGGCTATGGGGCATTTTCCGCCCTTGGCCAAGGGCTTTCGAAGTGCTGCCTAGGCGCCCCCCTTGCAAGACGCCTAGGCGCTGTCTTGGTGTTTAGGTGGGTGCCGTACTACGCCCGCCTAGGGCCTACTGCTTAGGCTATGCCTAGGCTGTTTGGCCGCCAACTTAAGTTGCCAGGCGGCCGAATATTTCAACCCTGCTCCATTGTGATAACCATAGCGCAATTGCAATTTCTCTCAGTTCGGTCCATCATGGGTAGTTTAAGCACATCGAAATAGATTAGTACTTCAAAAGAGAACAGATTGAAGATCAAGAAGTGGAAAAATTCATCGTTATTGAAAATCTAGTTGCAGATATTTCCTTTAAGGCACGCACATGGGATCGACGTTGGTTTCTTAAAGGCTTAAAGCCAAGCTGTCCATGATTTTGGCCATGGTATAGCTTGCGGGGGCCTATAAGCACTATTAGATGTTTGTCCTTTGTGCTATTTACTTCTCGTATGCCTTACATTGGTGACATGTGATAGACAAGGTTGATAGGCGTCTGTTTGGATGGAAAGGGAGATACCTTTCTCAGGCTGGCCGAACTACTTTGATCAAAGCAAGCCTTGCCAATGCCCCGGTTTACCTCATGTCTCTTTTTCAAATGCCATCCTCAGTGGCAAACCGGCTAGACCAACTAATGGGATATTTTCTCTGGTCTGGACAGGCAGAGAGAACAAAATATCATTTAATCTCTTGAGATAAGGTCTGCTTACCCAAATAACAGGGGGGTTTAAGAATCAGGATCCTAAGAAAACATAACTTTGCCCTCTTAGGGAAATGGTGGTGGCGCCTTGCAACTCAGACGGACTCCCTTTGGGCTTAGGTCTTACGCTGTAAATATAAGATTTCTGAAGGCTCTTCCCTCTCACTGTTCCAAAAATTCATCAGGTTTCATCCAAGAGAAGGAACTACAGTGTGCTTTTGGTTAGATCTTTGGCTCTAACACACTCCTCTAAGGGACCTCTTCCCTTCCCTTTACTCCATTGCCTCTAAGAAAGAGTTTACCATAGCGAAGGAAATGGTGCTGGCGCGAGGCAGAAGAGTGTGGAACCCCTCCTTCAGAAGAAACCTCTCAGAAGAGGAAACAAACCACTTTCTCCATCTTTCGACAGCATTGCATCGTTCTTTCATCTCAACACTAGGGAGGGACTCGTTGGTTTGGTCCCTTACCCCCTATGGTACTTTCTCGGTGGCTTCCTTTTACAAAAGACTCATCCACCCTCCCACCTTTCCTCTTGATCCTCCATTTGTTTTATTCAAGGTCTGGTCCACAATTGCACCTCCAAAAGTTTAGACATTTAACTGGATAGCGGACTCCCAGAGGGTACTTACAGTTGACTAGCTTCAAAAGAAAGGGATTCTTATTCCCAATAGATGTGTCATATGTTTGTGTGTGGAAGAATCGAATCCTTACTTCTTCATTCACTGTAACCTGGCCCATGACCTCTGGGGTCAACTGTTGCAGCTGTTCGGTGTCTTATGGGTTGCGCCCCCAACGGTCAAGGACCTCATTTCCTCGAACCTTGCCTCACACCGACCGAAGGCTGGACGAATCCTATGGAAGGCCACTGTGGCAGCCATCCTTTGGGTAATCTGGATAGATAGAAATGCCAGGATATTCCAAGGCCATATTACCCAAGGTTCAGCACTTTTTTACATGGTTACATCCTTAGTAACTTTATGGGCCTCCAACCATTGGATCTTTTTGGGGATCTATGCGAATACCTTCTCAAGTCAATGAGAAAACTTCCTGTACCACCGACCATGGAAGGCACAAAGATCATGCAACTGGCAGCCACCTCCAGAAGGAGTCATAAAGCTTAACTTTGATGGTTGTTCACTAGGGAACCCGGCCATGCAGGTTCTGGTGGTGTCTTCAGAGACCAGCATCGCAAAATCCTATTAACTTACTCCGTGTATTTTGGCCTTCAAGATTCTCAGTATGCTGAAGCAATGGCCTTACTGCTGGACCTCAAAAGCTTCAATCAGTCTTGGGGGCGATACCTTATAGTGGAGGGAGATGCGCGTAATATTATATCATGGGCAACCGGGAGATCCACACCTCCATGATACCTCGCTTCGATTTTTTATGAGATTGTATACATCTGCAGGGATATGGTCGTGTCCTGGATGCATACCTCGAGGATGTCAAACGAGTTCGCAGATCTCCTGGTGAAGGATGGGGCTAGGGCCCAAGTAGAAGACCAAACCCGGTCCACCTCCTTTTTTGCTCTGGACCACAGAGGGTACACGTAGTAGAATCTCTCTTTGTATACGGGCAAACCTATATGCCCATTATTGTAACCTCATTGTAAATCTATTGTAATCGGGCAGACTTATAAGCCCATTTTTTTGTACAGGGTCGGTGGACCTATTTTTTACCGAGAGACTCATCTAGTGGGTACTCTCGAATTAACCCAATATTGTATTCCAACTCTTTATAGCAATACAAATGTTAACTTATATAAAAAAATAAAAAATTTCCCATTTACATATCAGCCATGGGCTCTCTTCAACCTCGATAAGAAAACAAGTAAACCCTCAATTTTTGGTGCATTAGGCACTAAGCTATTGTTGAGCTCAGGGCCTGGTTTTCCTACTTGATCAGCTTAGACCTAGTTTGTAACCAAGGTGAGAGTCTTTGATGCTCATGTCACACTACTTTAAAGTCTTCTATCTATAGAGCTGTAATGGCCGTTCCATCCATAGAGCCCATTGGTCCCTCATGGACCAATCCACAACCCCACTCAAAACTGGGGTATGGACATAGTCGCTTGGTTCACCTAACCTAGGCTTCAAAATCTCCCTCTGGTGCTCCAAGAATGGGGTCTTCAAGGGTTCTTGATTTTTAAAATTTGGGATCTTGATTCACACCTTAAATACCAAGATAATGATGAAACTAATGTTTGCTGGGGTTTGTGGCCTTTAAAGGCCTAGATATCATGTAAATAAGATTTTTTATAGTGATTTGTGTACTTCAGTCGGAGTGTACTGTGGCTCACTGACCTAGGGTGGTCTATTGCCCGCGTCATGTCCAAAACTCTTATCTTGGGCATGTGGCCCTACCGTTGAAGGTTTATTATGGGTTATCCTTTGTTGAGATAGGGCGGGACGATGTTTGTTAGGTCAGGATAACTATGCGGTCTCATGTGTATAGAGGAGGAGCTTGTGAGAGCGAAGGCCAAATCCTCAGCAAAACTTCCACATGGCATTTTTGGGAAGCAACTATATATAAAGGGACACGTGTACATGTGCATTAAGCGAGCACCTTCTTGCACCGTGTGTGCATGTGACTTGCTCTTAGGGGGGAACCTGTAGTCTACATGTTAGGACTGTGGTTCCACTGTTTATCGGCTCACTTTTTTTGATAGAAATTAACGTTGTATTAAGAGAGAGAGAATAGTACAAGAGTTTGTCGATACTGTGAGGGCCTCAAAAAAGTCCTCAACAACATCGTGGTCCCTGAGAGGACCTGCACAGACTAACACTACAAGGACTATCCCAACTACAAGACGGGTTTTAACATAGTGAGGGCTTGTAAAATTGCCTTATTACAACAACAGACAAACAACATTAGAGCGTGGTTGTTAGGTGGGTTGTCGGGCTGCTGCCTTAGCGAGTGCATCTGGTTCTATGTTTGCGGTTCTTCGAGTGTGCCTCCACGTAACTTCCAGGTCCCTGCAAAGGTGTTCTATCTCATCAAAAATGTGTCCCAGGTACCAAGGTGGGTCTCTGTTACCAGAGGCCCACTTTATAATGTTATTAGCATCTCCTTCAATTAGTAAGACTCTACCCCAAGAGTTGTTATAAAGTTTGATTCCAGTTAACAACGCCAAGGCTTCAGCTGTTTGCGAGTCTTTGGTTCCTATGAATTCTGAGTAGGTGAGAAGGACCGCACCTTCGTGATTTTTGAACACTCCCCCTATACTGGCCGGATCAGGGTTTTCAAAGGAGCAACCATCAAAGTTAATCTTTTCGTTGCCCTTTGGGGGGGGAATCCATTGAGGGATAATCAATCTCCTCTTATGGCCAAGGACAAGAAGTTTGTCCCACTCTTTTATAAAAGAGGAGGCAGAGATACCAACGAAGAGTTTATGGTGAGAGGCCCAGAAAATAACGGAGGATGTTATTTTATGGAAAAGAGACTGGGTAGTATTCTTCTCTCCTAGGAAGATCCTAGAGTTTCTTTACCCCCAAATATGCCATAGAGTAGCTGCTAACGTTGCTTGCCACAAGATTTTCCCAGAGCTCCTCCATTTGAAATCGTAGGATAAGTAACCAGGGATTGGATAGATGGTGGGGTCACCCAGGATAGCTTGAAAAGCTGAATAATTTCACTCCAAACTGAGTAAGCAAACTCGCATTGTATCAGCAGGTGCGAAACAATTTCTTCTTCCTCTAGGCACATTATACATCTATTAGGAAATTGGAATCCTCTTTTTTGAAGATTATCTAAGGTGAGGGGTTTTCCTTGAGTGGCTAACCATTGGAAGAACTGGGCTCTTGGAGTTGCATTAGCCCCCCATGCTTTGCTTGATGGGTCAACAATATCGTTCCCCTCTACCAAAGCCGAATAGAAAGAGGTTATTGAGAATCTCCCTGTAGGGGATGGAGTCCAGATCATAATGTCCCTCCCTGTCAGTGCTAAGAATACATCGTGGAGTTCAGCACTTAGGTTGGAGAATAGAAGGATTTCCTCGCCAGAAAGTGCCCTTCTAAATGATGGGTTCCACTGCCATTTCTCCAGAAGAGCCCAATTTTGTTTTCTAAGGTTTTTTATCCCCAATCCTCCCTTCAGCTTATGAGTACATAACTTTTCCCAAGAAGTTAAGTGGATTTTCTTTGTGTCTCCTGAGCCTGACCAGAGGAAATTTCTCATAATCTGTTCTATTCTTTTAGAGACTGAAGCTGGGATTTGATAGAGTGACATAAAGTATATGGGTGTGTTTGCTCGGGATGCTTTGACTAGAATGCTTCTTCCTGGCATAGACAAGTATCGCCCTTTCCATCTAGCCAGTCGTCTATTGATTCTGTCTATGACATGGGCCCACATTTGTTTCTTGGTTTTGCCAAGGCCTAGGGGGAGCCCTAGATAAGAAGTTGGGAGATCTTCCACTGCGCACTCCCACTCCAGGATTAAGGTCCTTGTTTGGGTGGAGTTAAGGCCAACTCCAATCATTTTGGACTTTGCCATATTGACCTTAAATCCAGTAGCCACTTCAAAACAAGCAAGGAATATTTTGAGGTTCTGGACCTCTCTCTTATCTGCATCAAGAAAAACCAAGGTATCATCTGCATATTGCAGATGTGACACAGAAGGGCCTGATCTGCTAGTAGTTTTGAAGCCAGAGAGCAATCCAACTTTGAAGATTTTGGATATGGATTGGCTGAAAACCTCTCCCATTATAGTGAAAAGCAAGGGGGAGAGGGGATCTCCTTGTCTAAGCCCTCTAAACGCAAGGAAAAATCCTTTAGGAGTGCCGTTAACTAAGACAGAGAAGTATGGACTGGAATAACCACCTCTCATCCACTTCCTCCACTTCTCTCCAAACCCCATCTTGTTAAGAGTTTGGTCTAGGATTGACCAGTTTACGTGGTCGTATACCTTTTCCCAGTCAATTTTGAAAATAAGACCTGGCTTTTTAATTTTTTACCGAGAATGTATGCACTCATGTGCTACTAGGACCTCGTCTAGAATTTGTCTATTTTTAATGAAGGAAGACTGGGAAGGGGATATGACCAAATTAAGGACCTTTTTGATTCTGGAAGCAAGGACTTTTGAAAGAATCTTGTAAGAGGAATTCAGAAGGCTAATGGATCGAAAGTCTTTTATGTCCTTTGCACCTTCTAGTTTAGATACCATTACTAGAAAAGTTGCATTGATAGCTTTGTTTAGAATGCCACGCTTATAGAATTCCTCGAAGAACATGAGGAAATCCTCCTTAAAGGTGCTCTAGTACATTTTGAAGAAAGCCATGGGGAATCCATCCGGACCTGGCGCCTTGTCAGGGGCCAAGCCCTTCACTGCCAACTCGATTTCTTCCTCTTCAAAAGGACGTTCTAACCAATCTGCTTTTTCTGTGGGGAGGTTCAAGAATTCTAGGTTAGCCATACTGGGTTTGGGAAGAAAAGGGTCAGAGTAAAGGTTCTTGAAGTGGGAAATGATGGCTTCTTCAATATCTGGTACAGAGTCGAGCACCGTTTCATCAACTTTGATGGAAAGAATTAGGTTCGCTCGTCGTCTACTATTTGTTAGTATGTGGAAGAACTTGGTATTTAGGGCCCCTGCTTTAAGCCATTGGACTCTAGACCTTTGATACCAAAAAAGCTCTTCCTTCTTTAGGGTGGCTAGGTAATCTTGTTTGGTGGATATCCTGAGGTTAGATTCATCAGGAGAAAGGGGTCTGGACTCCTCTAGCCTATACAGACCTTGAATAGTATCCAGGAGGGAATTTTTTAAGGCAGAGAAGTTACCTTGTAGAGAACCACGATTTGATGGACTTCTTCAGAAGCAGTAATTTTTTATGTAACCTAAACCCAGCTCTTCCAGTGACTTAATTTGAGAAGGATTGCCACCAGGAATGGATGAGGGATGCCAGGACTTCCTCCTGGGTCTAGGCTAATTCGAACCGGAAAGGTTTAGGCCCCCTATGGGCAGATTGAGTATTGACCGAGCCCCCTGATATTCCAAGATATGAAAATCATCAAGGAATAAATTGATGGGGGGCCGTTGCTAGTCTAGAGGATCTCCTGGCTGGGGACCTTCCAGTCGAGGAGGGGGATATGGTGGATTGATCCGTAGGGACGATCTGATCAGGGTTTAAGGATGAAAAGAGGTTAATCAATTCCCTATAACCGTTTTTCCTCCTTTGACCTCTATCCCCGGTAGTAGAGTCAAGAGAGAGAAGCTGGTGGTGATAGTCTTCCAAGTGAAGACCCATAAAGCTGAAGAAAGACTTAACCTTGTCTTTTATGGAGTCGGGCGTGATGTCTGGTGGGCTACTTAGCATTGACGACTCTTGCTGGGACGAGGATGCCTCCTTCCTACCTTGAGGTTCCTAGGTGCCCTGGTGGAAAAAATTTGAGCCTCCGAAGGAAGGTTGGGTGAAACGAGGGGGGTTGGGAGAAGGGAAGGAAAAGGGAGGTCCTAGGTACAAAGCAGGAGGAGAGTTCAGATACGGGGTCAAGGGTCTCTGGATGAGGGATTGGGTTAGGTTAAAGGCGATAAGGCAAACATGGTCATTTGGAGGTGGAGAGGGTGGGATAGGTGGTTGAAGGTTAAGGGATGAGAGGCTTAAGCATGGGGGGAGGGGGGGGGAGGGGGAGGCAGAGGGGTAGTGGGTTGTTGGGGGAAAAAGCTCCATTTTCTATAATATGACCCACAATGAAGGAAGGGTTAAGGGCTAGGTGGAAATGCGGGATAGGTATATCTAGGAGAGGGAATGCAGTGCGAGGGATAAGGGGGTTGCCATGAGCGCGGTAGAAAGAGATAAGTGAAGAGCTAACCCTGCAGATGGGGGAGAGAACAGGATAGAAAGGAAGGTAATATGCTAGGTAGGAAGCAATGCTCTCCAAGTCCAGCGAAGAAGGGTAATGAGTGAGTACCATGAGTATCCCAAATGGGTAGTGGGACCAGTCCATATCAGGGTAAGTGTAGTTGGAGAAGAGCGGTAAGAAAGTGGGGAGACAGTAAACAGGCTAAAAGATCAAGAGGGGGTTCACAGGGTGGGATACCTTGAAAACCAAGGAGGTCCTGGTTCTGGTCTTCTGGAGGAGCGAGCTTCAAATGAAGAGCTTCTTCGCCAGTGAGCATGCCCGATAAGACATTCTCATAAGGCAGAGGTTTCCTCGGCTCTTTTTGGGGTATAGCCTTGCTGGGAATAGGAGAGCTATTATCAGCAGGAGGTTTTGAGCCTTTCATCATTGCTTCATCAGCGACTGGGGTAGCCGAATAGGTCTTTGAAGAGGAGGGTAAGTACAAGCAGGCCGACGCGTTGCCATCAATAGTGTGGGCTGATGGCGACGAAGTCAGTTCAGAAAAATCCCGATGAGACATGGTGGACAGCGAGGTGGTAGAGGCAGGGACACGTGGCCCAGTAGTCTTGGGGAAAGGTGTCGGTAATAAAGTCGGTTCAGGGCGGTGGTACGAATATGGGATGGCTTTGGCAGGAGGATTAGCAGGCGTATCCAACGAGTAGGTGGCTCTGGCAGAGGGGGCAGTCTCCTCTCCACACATGTCCGGGGAGATATCTGGAGCTTGAGGAACCCCTGTAAGGGCACGTGCCTGGTTACCTCTGATTAGTGACACGTGTCTCCCTGTGTGACTCAGCTGAGTTCTCTTTGAGGAAATCTGTTTTGACGGCCGGCACCTGGATTTCCCGGTGACCTGAATCCACTGTTCCGGTGGCTGCTTCTCCTTTAGGCGAGTGGGATCCCACGAGTCCGCAGACCAGCGAACTTCTATAGGGTAGAAGGCGCTATCTACCGTAATCCAAATCTTAGGGGGAAGCAAGGAAGGATCAGGGGTTTCCAGCAACACTTACATCGACCCCATAGGCAGAAACTCCAAAGATTTCCAGTGAATCGGGATCAATCTGCCACACTCTCCAGCCAGTTTCCTGAAGGTAACAGGGGACCAGGCATGGAGGGGGATATTGTTGAAGGTGACCCAAAGTTTTTGAGGCGCAGAGGATCCAATTTGGGGAACCAACTTTTGAGAGACTACTTGGCCCTTTTGAAGATCAGGTTGGCCTGGTTTTGCAACGCTTTCTGGGTTAGATCCAGAGAGGGGAAGGAGAAGAGGATACCTCCCGACGATAGAGTTCTGCAAGAGATATTAGCTTCCCCCCAAGTTTTCTGAGCCCATTTTTCAATGCCCCTTATGTCATTACTCTGAGGGATAAAGAACCCCGCCAGTGATGCTTGTAACTTGGCTGAGAGGGGGCGAGAAACCGAATCCGAGATATCAATGAAAAGGGATTGGCTAGAGGGGGACGAAGCTTCAAGGATCCTTAGGGTGGAAAGAGAGGGTGGAGGAACGGGGGGAGAGGGAGGGAAGGAGGCAGCTATATGAGGAAATGAAGCAGGGCCCACAGGCTGAGAATAAGCTTGACAATCTGGGGGCGAGGAGATCCAAACTGTTGAAGGATGGACGAGAATAGAGGTTGTAAATGGCCTCCCAATTGAAGAAAGTAGAGGTTTTCGAACTGCAGCTACCTCTACGTCTAAAGAAGGGCAGATTCCTTCTTTGATCTCCTCCTACTCTACCTTTCAGCCAAGACGACTCAATAGTCTTATTGGAATAGCCGACCGCCAAGGGAGTCCGACGAGCAAGAAACGCAGCGTGTCGACGAGCAGAAAAGGCAGCCATTGCTAAATGTTTTTAACTTCCATTGTTTCTTCTGCAAGTATTTCTCAGGTCCACAACTATGGAACAAACCTGGTGTATGTTGAAAATTCCTATCGTGAAAATGTTGTTCTACAACTTTTATAATTTGTGGTAATAGATCATTAATCACAGGAGTAGGTTTTGATGGCTTTGATGGATGGATCTTGTAAAGCTCTTATGTGAATTCCTAGTTATCGGCTAACTTTGATGGGTCAATCATGAGCCCCTGCACTTGATTGTGGGTCATGGGTCCTGTTGGGTTAGTTTGAGAAGACAGTAGTGGATTATGGATCATAGCATACGTGAAGTGCCATGACATTCGCTTGTTTTTTATCCATTAGGTACTTATCCACTTCTAAGTTGTATCTCTGTGTGTTTTGGAATTTTATGAAACTCTAGAAATATTTTCTTCAACTTAAAATATGTTTTTATGATTATTGGATTTTTTTTGGAATTTGAAAAATGAATTTTAATTTGTAAAAACCCTAAAAGAGTATTTCTGAACATTTAAAAATATGAGGGTATATCTGTAAATTTCGATATTTTGTGTGGGACTTTGGGCTAAAGGGCCCAGCCTCACACATGTTGAACCCACATTAGGGCATCACATGGAGCCTATCAGGGCCCATACGTCCCACTAAGTGGGGCACCCACTTTTTGTGCCACTTGTTTTAATATTTAAAATAAAAAATAATGTTTTAAGTTATAAAATATTTTCTTATTGGAAATATTTTGGATAAGATTATCTTAGTGATTTTCTTATTTTCTAGAATATTGGACGAAGTCATAATTTAATTAGAGGCCCTAAATATCTCTGTGAGAGGATAGGATTCCTTATTTATCTTTGATTGTTTAGATAAGATTTGACTAGTCAAAGTTCTAGATGGATTAGAAGTGGACATGGGTCTAATCTCAGAGGATAAGGTTCCTACAGATCCAATCTAGGTCATGATGGCTGATCTTGGAGATGAATGGCTCAAATTAATTTTTCTCTCACTTTGTAGATCTCCTAAATAATTCTAGATCAAGTTAAACTCCTAATTTGATTGGGACACCCTAGGCCCCAGTGGTTTATATATAAGGGGGTTCTCCCCCTCAATCTTCACACATCTCTATTCTCTCTTCTCCTTCTCTCTCTTACACCCCTCTCTAAACTTCTCTCTCATCTCTCTTTCTAGGCTTCTCCCTAGTTCCCTCTCTCTAGTAGGGCCACGCCACCCTCCCTAAGGGTCCAAGGTAATCTAGAGAGAGAGGGGAGGGGCATGCTAGACCTAGACTTAGGGTTTGTGCCTTTGTAGTTTGCCCTAGTTTTAAAGGGTCTTCTTTGCGAAACCGTCGTTGCTCTCTAGCCCCAAATAAAATTCATTAAGGGTAACCCAGAGGTGCTTCCAAAATTTAGATTTGAGAGGTCAACAACATTCGAAATTTAAGTGCGCCATTGGCCACGTGATCCGGTTTGAGGTTTGCTAAGCTTTAGTGGGGTAACCCTAGGCAAAAGCTAGTAAATCTTGCCTTTCTTATTTAGTTTTTACTTGAATATGTTTTTGACTTATTTTTTATTTGTAAAGTCTCAATATTGTTTTCAGTTGAATAAAGTTTATTTTGGCAACAAGATTATAAAGATCCTAGATTGTATTAGGCTGAATTTATTGTATTTGTGCACCTGTAGGTAGAATTTTCGGCAATTACTAAAAGAAAGAAAGAATTTTTTTGAATTTATAGCCTAAGAATTCTATATAGCCTCGTTTCAATAATTTCTTTTATTTATAGCCAGGTAACAATGCAACTTACTATATTTTTAATATCATTGCGTAGCTTGCCGGTGTAAATAAAATGATCTCAACTTTGAAGAGTATATATTGTTCTAGACTATGTATACTCTTTAAAATTGCTAGCAAGATCCCCAAAAGGTTGGGTCGAGAGCCCGAAAGGTCGAGGTCCTGATCGTCAAAAGGTTCGATCCTTAACATTGGGGACCTCAATCCCTATTGTTTATATTTTATGGATGATGCTCCCAACCATAGGGATCTATCCATTCACAATGTCCCGCTCCCGATCTCAATCTCGATCTCGATCTCGATCCCGATCCTGATCCCAATTCCTCTTTTGATTCCAACAATTAAGGATGTGCATTTTTATTACACTGATAACATGGGTAACAATGTTCAAGAAGGCGGATGCGGCCGCTTAGGCTGCCAAGGGTCTGGGCGGGTGCCTAGACACAAAGGCGGCCTGCGTTGGGGGGAGGGACAGATCCTTGAGGATTGTTGGACCCCCACACCTCCCCCCTTTTTATTTTGTATAGAATTGAAATTTTTTATTTCCTAAGTAAGTTTTGTATATAATATATTGTTCAAAAGTTAGAAGTACAGATCAAATATAGTTAAAACTCAAAAGTAACATTAAAAGATAAAAGAAACTTGAGATGTCCATTAAATCTCACAAGTCACAAGTCACAAGTCACAAGTCACAAGTCACAACAGATAATCATTAGACATAAAACAAAAACTCACACATGTCAATCAGAGGCCATAAACTACAAAAAGTAATCTTCTTCACCCCACAAGTATGATGAACATGATGAGGTTGAGTTTTCATTATCACTAGCAACATGAGGTTGATGTTCGACATCCAATGCATCTGAATCTGATGATGATGCCAAGCCATCATCATTAGTGTTCATCCTCTTCCTCTACCTAAAAACTTTTTCCCTTGTCTCCTCTGAGTCTGCATCCTTCTCCTCTAAGATTGTCATCCTCCTATTCGTCTGCACCTTCTTCTTCCCCTTCCCCTTTCCCTTTTCCTGGGCCACTTCCTTCCCCTTTCTCTGTGTTTGGGATCTAGTAGCTTTCATAGGGCTTGATGCCAAACCAGCTTCCTCTTGCACTTGGCGCCTTGTCAAGCTCTCTCCCTTGAATACATGCTCATCCTCGGCATCGTCCTCGACCAACCATTCGCTTGTTGGATCTAAATCTTTCACAATTATGGAGACTTCAATTTGAAAGCGCTCTTGATGGCGCCCCTTCAGCCTTTGATTGTACTGAACGAAAACACGTTTGTTGAATCTCTTCTGCTCGAGTCTATTCCTCTTCTTTGTATGTGTTTCATAGTACATCATTGCCCTATTACAATTCTTTACTTAAGAAAAAGTATGGAAAAAGTTGTTGAAATAAATTGATCGGAGATGAGGGTAAATAGAATATTCACCATCTCGAATGTGTTGAAGTTGCGTTAGCAGCCGGACAATGTACAAGTCAAGTTAAAAATCTGCTGCGCCATCCTTTGCAAGTTGGGGGCAGTTTGACCATGGTTGGCTTACCAAGAGGTTATAATGCATTTAAAAATAAAAATAAGTAGAGTCCATATATCTGAGTAAATTTAGAATTTAGAAAAGTAGAGTCAAGTTAAATTTAAGAGCTAAGGCCTTTAAAGGACACAAAATGCAAGGTAGAGATCTTAGTACCTAGTTTGTATAATGAACCTAAGGGTTATATTGTATAGCAAAATGCCATGAGGGAAGAGATCTACTCTTACAAGAAGAAGCGTAGGGCTTAGGATCCAAACAAGAAGCATGGGCCTTAGTGCCATTATCTGATGGAGTTGAACCCATATATTTCAAATGGGTTTACAAGGTGAGGTGTAAAAATAATGGATCCCTTGAGAGACCTGTAGAATTTTTTCATGTTTCACTTCTAATACTTAGTCATCGAGTATCTTTTGTAGTGTAAAATTTCGCTATACTTTGATGGTTTAATTTGCATCATGGTGGTGTGTTGTTTATGTGCGTGAGGGTCTTGGGTTCGAATCCTCCCTTGACGCTGTGGGCAACACCCCATATCTCTCTCTCTCAAATGGTCTTTGAAAGGTATTCTAAAAATACCTTGTTTTTAGTTAAAAAAATTCGCTATGAATTTTTCATTTTTTTTTATTGTTTTTGGGTTTACTAAATACCCTTGCTATATTATTGTAATTGGTAATGAGTTCATATTTAGTACTCCATTGATCTTGCCTTGATATTCCATCTTTTCATCCTATGAGAACACGTGCAAATCTAAAAGCAATAATGGAAAGCACAACTCAAGGTCTGAAAAGGAGTCTATTGAGCTTGCTTGGAAGTATCAACAAGCTATTGCGGAAAGAGATACAGGTAAATACCACTTTGCTACTAAATTCTTTTTATATAATGTTTCTCTTTATTGGCATTTTTTGTTTTCTTTGGATTATGCACTATTACATAAGAGTTTTCATTTGTTTGGGGTGTGATGTGAAGGTTCCTAGATTCAGACTAACACTAGAAGGCATATTTTTGTCGTGCATATTCCAAAACATTGACTATAATCACTTTTTTTTTTTCTCTTTAGTGACAGACTTGTTGATCTTTGACATCATCCAGGCCCCTTCGTCATGAATGATATATAATGTTTTTTTTTGGTTTTTTTCCCTATGAAGGTTAACTAGTATATTCATCATGTAGTAACCTATAAAAAGGGTACGAGACCCAAAATCTGTATTTCAATGTGAAAAGTATATTAATGTTTGATGAATTTGAACATCTTTGAGACTTTACATGACAAATGGATGCCTTTATGGAATGATGAATCATGGAAGATATACATGATTAAAACTAAAACTCAGGAACCAAAATTTGATTCCAATTCATTTTGGATCAGTGCTAATGGCTGTGGATATGGTAAAAGGAGGCAATGTGGTTCTGGCCAAGTATTTATAGTTAAAATTTTTTCAAACTTTGTTTTATTTATGCCTACTAGACCACTTACAAGCGCTGATTACAACTCAAAAATCATAGAACAAGACCATAATACCCTCGAGGATCTTTTTTTGAAAAAAAGTATCTTCACTTGCATGCCATAAAAAAAACTCTCTTATTAAATAAAAATCAAAAGATACACTGCACAAGAGTGAATCAAGAAACATGGAACCATAAAATACCATATTACCTTACCTTGGATCATCTCCAAGGACTTAGTACATCCCAACCAAGATCTCCAACACCGATGGCGCACATGATCTAGGTCTCTCTCTATCTCAGAAAATGAGAAGCCAAGGCAAAACCCTTAAATGCTTGGGGCATGGCACCCCTTTCTTTGTCTATTGTAGAGAAGGGGAGAGAGAAAGAGAGTGGAGAGAGGGTCACGTGGAACCCTAGGAGAGAGAAAAATAGGTCTAGAAAGAGTGTGTAAAGGCTACCCCCAATGGGGCATTTATGGCTTCTAATTAGAGTTTATAGGGTCTAGGGTTTGCCGTTATAATGAGACTTAATCTTGACTTTTATCTAAGGAGTTCTATGGAGTGAAGAGATATCAACCATCCATTCCATAAATCAGCCATCATGAGGAAAGGTTATAGAATGCTTATCCCTCAGTTTCCTGGATCCATTCCCATCTTATATTAGATTTTATGAAAATATAGCATGTGTCTCATAAAATCTCCAAATATGGAATGACTTACCGTAAAAACACTGAATCGTCCTTTCCTCTCTCTCAATATTCAATCAAAATATTTTCCAAAATTTATTCTTCTTTCTAGAAGACTTGACCAACAAGTCAGAGAGTGAGGGAATGGAATGTGGGGCATGGGAGGCATGTGGGACCCTTGTGGACCCCACGCCTCACTTTGGTGAGTCTCCCATGTGGTAGGCCCTACTCCATAAGGGCCCCCACACCCCCAAACAAATTTTAAAATTCTTAAAATAATTTTTAAAGACCATACAATGCTTTTAGAATAGCTTTGCATTCATAAAACAAAGGCTAAAAATAAATTTTTAGCCAAGTAAAAAATCATTTTGAGAAAATAAAATATGTAGAGCATTTTATACATTCATTTTGAATTGGATCCATCATGTCAAGAATCATGCAATTTAATTGAGGGACTCGGCCTATACTAGCAACTGTGAGCTACAATCACCCTCTCAAACCAACCCAATAAAATCCATGAACCACAACCCATCGCAAGGGTTCATGATTGGTCCATTAAAGTTTGTCAATAATTTAAGATAACATGGTTCTAGTCTATAGATACCAAGTTACCTCTTGAGGACGTGTTGTGTCCCACTGGACATACGCACACTATTGCAATGGTGCTGGGGGTCATCTCTTGTACACATGTGCACAAAATACCCTTATGGGTTGCTTCTAAAAGAGGGTTATCATGTATATATGTTGTGCGATGGCAATGATGAGGATTTGACCCTTGTCCTCTCAGGACTACCAACCATAGATAGGGGTCACAAAGTTGCTTGGCGAACAAACCACACTGAGCATCTCTTCGAACCTCATCAAGGGCTAACCCTATAAACCCTCAATGGTTGTGCCTTATGCCATGGGCTACAGGTTTTTCAGACTCCATCCCAGGTCTAGCTCGTCCAACCTAGGTGAGTCACGGGATTGACAAATCATACCCAATCAGTCCCACCAGACTCTACTCATAAAAGAAACACACATGTGGGGCTAGATCCTTGGTCCCACATGTATCATTTACAGTACTGAAATTTCAAAAATACCCTTTTAACAAAAACAATTATAGCAGAAATAATATTTTAAAATTATAAAAAATATTTAAAACTCATAGAATCATTTCTAATACCAAAAAAAATATACTAGAAGTGGATTGGTACCAATGGGTCAAAATTAGCGACATTAAGGGTACTCCACTCGCCCTAGAAATTATAATCCAGTGTTGTCTTCTTATCGAACCCAACAAGACCCAAGATCCATAGTCTCATTTTTGGGGCTCATGATTGGCTTGTGAAAGTTGGACAAGAAACAGTGAGATCATGATTTTGGAATGTGGATTTCAATTCCCCCCCTTTTAAGAGCAAGTCTAGCGCTTGTCACCACAGTGCAAAGGGGGCTCTCTCTATGCACATGTATGCGTGTTCCTTTATAGCGTTGCTTCTCAGTAATGCGGTTGTCATGTGTACATGCCGTATGAAAATTTGTTGAGGCATTGGTCCTTGCTTTCATAGGCCTACAACAGCATGCAGGAGGCTACACAGTTCTCCTGGCCTACAAACATTATCCCTAGGCATCTCTCCGACCTCAACAAGGGATGACCCACTCCAAACCCTTCTCGGTAGTGCTACATGCCCAAGGCTAAGGGTTTTGGACATGTCTAGGGCCATAAACCGCCCAACCTTAGTTAGTCAACACACCCTCGCTGCAGTGTATATGTTATTATATATCATTTTTACAAGCTCTCTAGGTCCTTAAAGGTCACAAAAACCCAACACCTATACATACATGTCTAGGAAACCATGCAAGATTGACACCCAAAGTCACTCCCTATAATGCTGGGGGTCATCGCTTTTGCACATGTACACGTCATTCCCTTAGGGTTTGCTTCCCAAAGACGACTATCATGTGTTCATGCTGTGCGATGGCAATGATGATAATTTGGCCCTAGTCCTCTCGGGCCCGCCAACTGTACACATGGTCACGAGGTCTCTTGGCAACAAACCACCCTAGGCATCTCTCCGACCTCCTCAAAGCCTAACCCTGCAAATCCTTCACTTTTGTGCCTTATGCTCAGGGCTAGAGGGTTTTTAGACTCCATTCCAGGCCTAGCTTAGCAAATCTGGGTGAGTCACAACATGACAAAACATGCCCTATTGAGCCCATGGACCCTACTCCCATTGGAGCCATTATATCACTATAATCATAGTTTCACATGCTCTCAAAAGGCCTATAAATGGCCACAACATGCCAACATATGGGACAATAAGGATGGTGAACCTTTTTCTTAAGTAAGAGTATCAGTGACAGTTGGGAGTAAGACATTGTAAAGGGGTGTTCAAGCTATGGTGGAACAGATTTATTATGTCCGGGCATTCTCTTGAGTGTCCAAGTGCTCTCTACTGATAAAAAAAAAAGAAGTCTCCCTATACAAACATTTTTGGGTGGGGACAATTCACTTATTATAACATTTGCAGACTCCTTAGATCTTGGAAAAATCATGTGTTTTGATTTCACAAGCCAACAGATCTTGGTATTTAGTCTTCTCCCTTTCTCTTACTCCCTATATTTCGGATAATTGGTGGCATTTTGATAATTATGTAGCACGTGGTAGAAGGTTACCTGCATTTCCTATGAAATTTTTTCAATCTTATAAATTTCCTTCTTTGAAAATTGAATACATGTACAGCATGAAATTTGGCTCTGCTTGAGATTCACTTTTTCAACGAGAACATGAATTTATTCATACCATGATGATTAGGAAAATCTCTACATAATCGACTTTCTGTATTCTTGAATTAAAGTGATAGCCTTGTGAAAATTTGATTGACGCCCATCTTGTTTAGTATTAAATTTTTTATATGTTGCTTCCTTGATTCTGCACACATTTTAATTAAAGTACTAGGTATTTTATTTCTTTAGCTATTGCTGTGAGAGAAAAGCTCGAATCCTTGTGCAGGGAGCTACAACGCCAAAACAAGATGCTCATGGTAAATTCTTTTTGCTATGTATTTGTTTGGTGCCTTGTGTTATTGTTTTTTAGGAAATTTATGGCCATTGTTTTTTGTTGGGATGCTCAGTGGTAGGAATTGAACTTGAGATGTAGCATTGCTAACATCAATTGCTTAACACTCGACCCCAGGCCCAATTCTATGGCCTGCTTTGTTGATAGTTAATATTTCACTGCTTATGGATAAAAGAATCCGAGTTTCCTGTCACTTTTTTATTTTTCTATGACTGGTACAATTGTATTCAATACCTTTTTTTCATGAGAATTTTCAGTTCTTGTTAAGGTATTCATAGGTTGTGTTGAGTTACAAAAAATGCGGGACTCGGTTTACTTTATGCTTTGTTGTAGATCATGTTGCTGGTTTTTCGATACGAATTATCGTTCTGTGTGCTAAAATATACTTTGTAGATCATGACTTGATATCTTACTTGTTGCTATCTCATCTTGCATGTGGAAATCACATGAGAGTGAAAGAGTCATAGTAGGATGAATTGATTCTCGGTTTTCTATTAGAATTGTTCTTAATATAGCTTGAGTTTTTTATTATTATTACTGCAGCATGTTTAATCTCTTGTAACTGTGCAGTATCCTAATGGCATTTATACCAACCCCAAACTCTGTATTATATATACTTTTTTCTCGATATTATTGCCAATGAGATTCCATCAAGATTTCATGGTAGAAGAACTAGGAGGAGAATCGGTTGAGGATTTCTCTCTAACTTGTAGGGAATGAAGCAGTATCCATCTTCACAATTGTGTTATTCTCTCTCTCTCTCTCTTCATCATCGCTTTTATGGAGATTTCTACTCCTTTGGGTTTGCATGTGAGTGATCTTTTTTTATATTTTATTGCATGCACAATCTCTCTATCTCCTCTCTTACGTGATGTCTCTCTTATCTCATGTTTGATGTCCTCTTTTGTTTCACATTCTTGGATTCTTGTTCGACTATGCATTACAAAATAAAATTTTGCCAATGGAAACTGAGTTTCATACCTCCATTCTCATGTTTCTCACTTCCCTTGGTTTCTCTTTCTTCTTCTTCTCACACACTGAGAGAACAACTCTAATGGTAGTTGTCCTTCTGCCTCCTTTTTTGTGGTTTTAAATACAAACGTTAGAGTAACAAACACTTCTCATATGAATGGCCTAGGGCCGTTAGTATATGTCCAACCATATGGATGACCTAGGGCTGTTAGTATATGCCCAACCAGCAAATCCCTGGAGCGTGGTGGAAGCTAATGTACCCAACAGGGAAACAACAAAAAGGACAAAAACTTGAGCATGCTTCTCTCTCTCTCGCTCTATGTGAAGTATCCATGGATTTCAGGTTCACCCCTCGAGGAAAATTCCAAGTCCCATTTTGCACACTATCCCATTGTACCTTATCACATTATCTTAGTGGTGCAAGGAGTCATCTCTTAAGCACATCTATGCGACATGCCCCAACGGGCTGCTTCCTAGGACGACTGTCTAGTTTACATGTCGTGCATTGGCCATGATAAGGATTTTGGCCCTTATTCTCTTAGGCCAGTCAACTGCACACAAGTGTAACACAGTCCCTTGGTTAACCACCCTGGGCATCTCTCCTATTGAGTTTTTTGGCCTTTAAAGGCCTAGAGAGCTTGTAAATATGATATTTTATAATGGAATATGCACTTCAGTGGGAGTGTGTGTAATGACTAATCAAGGGTTGGGCAGTTTATGGCCCTGGTCGTGTTCAAAACCCTTACCCCTGGCGTGTGGTACAATCGAGAAGGGTATGCAGTGGATCATCCCTTGTTGAGGTTGGGAGATGCCCAAAGTTGATGATTGTAGGACATGAGAACTGTGTGATCTCCTATGTGCGGTTGTAGGCCTGTGAGAGCAATGGCTAATGTCTCAACAAACTTTCGCACGGTATGTACACATGACAACCGTATTAGTTGTTAACAGCCCTATAAAGGGACATGTGTACATTTGCATAGAGAGAGCCCCATTTGTATTGTGGTGACAAGTGTTTGACTTGATCTCAAAGGGGGGAACTAAAATCCCCATTTGGATCATGATCTCATTGTTTATTGTTCGACTTCGACAAGCCAATCATGAGCCTCTAAAATGAAACAGTGGGTCATGGTTGTATAAGAAAACAATTATGGATCATGGTTTCTGGGGTGAATGAAGTGCCCTTATTGTCGCAAATTTTGGCGCACTGGTACCAGTCCACTCTCAGTATATTTTATTTTGATATTATAAATATTTTTATGATTTTTAAAGATTTTCAGAATTTTAAAATATTATTTCTGCTTTAATATTCATCAAAAGGGTATTTTTGAAATATCAAAACTCTACAAAGTACATGTGGGGACCAAGGATCCAGCCTCCACATGTGTGTGCCACCCATCTGGGGCCCATATTACCCCCTAGGGAGGCACGACTTTTTTTTTAAGCATAAAGGGGGTAAACGTGCATCATTGGTTAGGAATTGGGTGTGGGGTACTACGAAGACCTGTGAGGGTAACTCCAGGCCTCTTTTAGTAAGTCTTCCCAGTAGTTTTAATTAATTTTAGTATTATTTCTTAGTCTTTGTGAATTTTCAGGAACATTTTTTATGCTAAAAATTATAGTGGAAGTTTGTTTTAAGCTCCAAGATTTTCTATTTATTTTGATAGTAAAAATAAAGATCATAGGTTGTATCTAGGGCATTATTTTAATTTTACGGTAACATATAGTGGCCCATGTAGGTGGGATTCAGGTATATTGAATAGAAGTAAATTTTTTTTTTTGAATTTATTACCTTGAGTTCTACGTAGCCACTCCTTTCATCTCCAACCTCTTCAAGGGATGATCCTCTTTGGTTGTGCCATATGCGCAGGGTTAAGGGTTTTAGACATCAACCCAGGCATAGCTCGGATGAGTCATGGCGTAAAAGTGCCTCCTTTGGTCCCTCTGGACCATACTATCATTGGAGTATCACATCACTATAGTCATAGTTTTACATGCTCTCAAAAGTCCTTTAAATGGCCACATAACCCCAACAGAGACCTATTATGCAAACTACTAGTTCAATCATGTGTTTGCTAGGGTAGATGTCCATTGTAAAAAGCTTTATTGTTGTTTATCCTTCCCTTCCAGAACTTTCCAAAATCCATTTGTTCTATATGATCTTGGTGTGTCCTCAAACTTCAGGCTGTGTGGTGTTTCTAAAATCTGGCTGGAATTTAGATATAGATCTGGAGCCTCTTTTTTATCAGCTTCTTTGAAGCCAACCTCGAATGCTGTTGGAAGTTACAGCATAATAGAATACATTAATTAATTTTTTCTATTGAAGTTAATTGAGATGCCTCTCTGCCTAGTTTCTTGACTATCATATCCGAAAAATGGCCAGCTTGGTCCGCTCCACTATTCCTTGGTGATGGACTTTTGCAACTTCTCTCATCAACAAAGCCCCGCCATGATGTCATAACCCTGCAGAAACAATTAACTTTTCTTTCCTCATTTATGAATAGTTCCTTTCCTCGGTGAAGTTGTACAGTCATCCGATCAAGGCCTTGAATGTTAGAACCATTTCCCATAGCTTTCCACTTGAAAACATTAATTTTCCTGAAGGGTTGGATGATTAACTGATGGTATTGGCATTTTTGAAAGTGTTGTTAATGCACTTGTATTTTAGTATCTTATGAAGTCCATTTCTTCTCTCTAATAAATCTAGATCACTGCGAAACCAACAAAACATGAGGCTTTTGATTGCCTTGTTCAGGATGAATGCAAGAAAGTCTCAATGGAAGGTCAGCATTTACGATCAGAATTATCTACAAGATTCGATGATGCCATCAAGGTTTGCAAGCAACCGTCTCCTTGAATCTGTTATATATGTCAATTAAGTGCATTATTATTCTACAGAGCATCTCTGGCTGCCCTTTTTTAAATGGAATATGTGGGACATATGTTGTTCAAATCATTCATGAGTAGCACTCCCTATCATCTCATTTGCGTAGTATGCCTCATTTGCGTAGTATGCCTCAACCAGAAAGGTAGCTTTTCCTGATATCCATAAAAAGGCCATTCTGCTGACCTTGTTAATGAGATGGAATTGTGCCTTTCAAATTCTATTCATGCAATAACTAGAAAATATATGACGCACACATGTATTCATGTCTGATATTTTTGGGTTTATGTATGTGTCTTATTTGTATACTCAAAATTGGGTGTCTGTGCGCGTGTTTGCTCCTTTCAAATATATAAGTGTGCCTTTAGCACCTACATCTGAATGTTGAAAGTTGGCACAATGCGTAGAAAAATTTACTAATCATACAAGGAATTCCATTTTTATTGGTATTTTAGGGTTTCAAATTTTAAAATATATCAGAAACCCATGTATCTGTTTAAATATCTTCTTCTTTCTACATTAGCTTGATAGCATAAATTTCTCAGAAAAGGATGGTTGTTCTATATGCCTTCAATGGAAATATCACCTTAGAATTCCTGGAAAGTGTGGAAGTAGGTTTGATGTAGCTCTCGCTTGTCTTCTTCCTAAAACCTATGTAACATGTTTATTTTTGTCAATCCAAATCTTGACTTTCTCAAGGAAAGATCTGTTGAAAATGTTTAATTGGTTCAGTTTCAATTCTCAAGGTCTGCTACATGTATAATGATGGAAATCTCTCTGTGGTTTTCACAAAAGCAGCAGGTGCTTATTTATGCCCATACATGTGATAAATGGTGCAAAAATAGATTTTTAGTGAGCTTTTCCTTTCGAATACACATCACTACTGTATCAGAGTGAGATATTTTCCATATAACAGGATAAATCCTGCTGTTGGTCCATGTTTTTCTCGAAGTCTAATGTGGGAAAATATCTAGCTTATAGCTTCCTTATTTCTCTAAAGTCCAATCACCACTTCAAACCAGTTACCTTTTCGCTCTCTAACGGCTCCAACTTGCAATGATTATAAGGGATTGTGACTTGTCATTCATGGAAATAGAGAGGAAAAAAATTAGCTTAAGCCAAAACTTTATGTCATTTAAATGACTAATACATTTTGTGACAATTGGGTCTAGCCTGAAACACAAGTTGTGGTGTACCAACGACTTATTAGTCATGATTTTTGTTGAACAGAACTTTCTCCCTATTTTAGGATGACATGACCTGGTTCATGTTTATATTATTTTGACATGTTAGATTGATTAATTAATAGGGAAAGGCCCACCCCCCTATGGTGGACTGTCATCCCGTGTACAACCTCGGGTCCATGTAAAACCCATGGATCAATAAGACATTAGATGGCCTCTCTCATTTTTTCACTATCCAAATTACTGTTTTAAACCTCTTATTTATTCTATTCCACCTTTAAGCCATATCCCAAAAAAACATATACAAACTCATAACCGTTGAAACCGCTCTCTCTACCCCTTCCCTCTCTCTCCTTCTCGACCTACCAAACCAGTTAGTCCTCTCTCTCTATTGATTCAAGAAGGAGAGCTTGAAGAATGGGATGGAGAGGGAAAATGAGGATGAGGTAGAGAGAATGTGTAGAGGATGGGAAAAAGTGAGAGGGTGTCACAGGAGGTTTGATATGTGAGAGCGAGGCAATGAGAGTGTTGTGTCATGTGTTTATGGTTTATAACAAGAGCACACATACCATGCGCCCTCAGAAGCATAGTTTACTTCCACTCCCTTGGTCAAAAAACCTACTTGGGAGAAGTTTTTCAATTTGAAAATTTGGGCGCCACTGAAGAATTAGTTGATTACTAAAAAAAATAAATAAATTGAAATTTAAGTTTCTAACACTTAGATCTCGCTCTGGCGATCTTATGGGATCTTGATTCTCATCTTAGAAGTGTCATGGTCTCGAATTGAAAGGGATAATGATCCTTGACTAAAAGGATCTTCATCCCACTGGTAGGGGGATCCCTACTCCACTGAAAATGGGGTTACAATCCTGGTTTGACGGTATTTTGATCTCAGGGGGAGTTTTAAAAGTTTTCTGATTCTGAACTCAGTGTCGTTGATTTCGTGCTAATTATTTCATTTCTTGATAACTTTCTAGCTGACGATTACCTATCAACAATATTTTGCTTTCCATTTTCATGGTCATGGTTTGCATTAGTTGTTGAAGACTGGTGACCATAGAGCCATCGTTCTTGGATGGTTTTGAACCATCACTTGCATTGTCAAGAAATGGGCAGTTCACAATGGAGACTCGGTCAATCCCTAAATGGTAGGTCGATTTTTTTTCCCATGATTATTTCCATCATATTGGATGAATTGCCCATAATTGGTGAGCTGATTTGATCGATTCGTCAACATCCTAGTTTTTTTCTTTTTTTTTTCTCCATGGATATGCACCAAATCCACGTAAATGAAAATCTATAGTTGTCTAGGTTAAAATTAAGTTTTGTTATCGTTTGTCTGTGTGTATTATGCTAAAGAGTCGATTATACATTTCTCAGTTTTTTAAATGTCTATCTATAGGTGCCCATACATAGTTGTTGGGATTGGGGGTGGGATTGGAAAGTGGGACCTTGATAGGCTGGGAATTCCTTATGGTTGGGATCATTGTCTGCCCTAAATTTTAGGGAACTATCTCGATTCCAACATGTTGGGGAGCTGGATCCCAACTTCTTGGGATCGCATGATAAATTCTAAAGGTGCAAGACCCATTTGGTAAAAGTTTCTCTTTTCTATCTGAAAAATATATAAAACATGATCTTACAACGTAATTACTTTGTCTTTTTTAATGGATATGGATTTAAGACAATGCTAACTATGGTCACATAGTCATATATCATAGGCCACTACCAAATGGCTGCCTAAACGATGCTCCCCAAGCACTCCCAAGGTAGGGAGCTTTCATCCTTGGTTTGATCCCAAGAACTATGTCTCCGAGATTTATACGTGAGAAGGCCACGTTTGTGCTCATCCTTTTCTATTCTAGTATTTCTTACAAGTTATATTCTCATGTTGCTTGCGAGTTATATCTTTTGACACCCTCAGCTTTTCGTAGTTTTCTAGTGTTCGTTTAATGGCTCAAATTTTCTATTCTTGTGCAATCAGGCATGCATTACTTCGCATGTGTAACATGCATAATTTGGCACTAAGCGTTTTGTTTAGGCAATGAGTATTTCTGTGCTGATGATTCCAGGATGTAAGTAACAAGCTGGATGAACAGAAAACTGAATGTCTTTCTCAGCTCAAGGAAAATGAAATGTAAGCTATCTCCCTTGGAATCACAATGTTATTTTATATGGTTGCCCATATTGAGAATTTTAGGTTGTTGTTTCTTTGTTAAACCTTGAAGATGATGTTAATCAAGTCATAATCAAAATATGGGGTATAACACGTAGTTATTGGAAGCGGG
>NW_006499799.1:1909696-1952852 GCF_000471905.2 Amborella trichopoda
TACTCTCTCTCTCTCTCTCTCTCTCTCTCTCTCTCTCTCTCTCTCTCTCTCTCTCTCTCTCTCTCTATTTGAGTGACTGAACTTTTTTTTTTTTTGGGGTAAATCGGTGGAGGTGAAGGCCCCCTACCCGTTTTTATTAATGAAAGATAAAAAAATTACAGCACACTATTTTACAACCCTACAATGGGGTCGTTGTGCAACATCATAAAGTAAAGGGACAAAAATAAAGTTTGGAGGTCTAGAGCGCTAAATAGTTATCATCATCATCATCATCATTTTTGTTTTTTCCCAATTAATTGGGGTCGGCTACATGAATCTTGATTCTCTATTAGGATTCATGATGGGTTTTGGCAAAATTTTATGTTGGCTGCCTACATAACACAACCCTGCCCTTTTACCCGGGCATCTGATGGGTTAAGGAAAAGTTTAAAGTTATCACCTTCTAGAGCGCTAAATGGTAGCATCTGAAAAAACTACAGCCTTTTTAGCAAGTACATCAACCACTATATTAGCCTCACAAAAAATATGGCAAATAGACCATGAATGATTTGCAAGTCTGAACTTGCAATTAGCAGTTATGGTGTGAAGTGCCTATGGAGATGTGCAACCGCCACGAATAACCTGCACAAACAGGGAGGAATCGCTTTCAATCTATAGAGGGAAGCAATCCATCTGAATAGCTAAGTCAACACCTGCTTCCAAACCATAGAATTCTGCATAATTGTTGGATGTGATACCCAAGGAGATAGCAAATGCAACAACAAAAGAACCATCGTCCCTTTTGATAATGCCTCCACAACCTGCTCTGCTTGGATTCTGAAAAGAAGAACCATCAACATTTAGCTTAAAATGTTGTGGTTGAGGAAATGACCATGCAACAAATCTGGGTAACTTGATTCTTTGTTGACGTCATGTTACTTTTAGATTTTCTGTAATTGCCTTCTCTGAAATGTGAAATGACTAGGCCTTAGCATCTGCCAAGTCTCGAACATGACAAGCGATCCTCTTAATTAGCTGTTCACGTTTGGACACCTTTTCTTGAAACATATGATGATTGTGCTCGTCCCAAAGGATCCAAACTGTTGTGAAAAATAAAGAATGGCAGATGTTGAGAAGACCATCATACTTGAATTTGAATGCTATCTGTTTCCACAACTTTGCTGCCATTGATAAGTCCGGCGTGAATCGTTTACCACATCTCCATGCTATGGACCTCCAAATCCCCTGCGAAAAACATAACCATTAGATGACATAAATTATCATCATTAGTGTGACAAAAGGGGTGCATATGAGCCAAGGTAATTCCTCTTTGATGCATAAGAGATAGTCGATGGTGAAGGCTCAGCCAAGAGAACCATTTCACCCTAGGATGACACTTAGAGGCCCATAGTGTTCTGAAAATTGGTTGAGAAGAACTCCTTCAATGAATAAAATTCCATGTCTCTTTAACCGAGAATATTCCATTAGCAGATTGAATCCATACCAAAAATTCATCTTGTGGTTTAAGAGGAATTGAAAAATCCTCCACCTGCTTCCATATTCTCAGTAAAGTGCCAGATGTTCTCAAGAAAGGGCCATATGTAGGCGGAGGCAGATGCCAAGTCTGTGGGGAGCCATGTAAATAATTTGCAACCTTTACCATGTCGTGCTGAATATGGAACCATAAGATTCCATAGTGGATCTTTTTGATAACCATAGATCTTCCAAAAAAATCTACTTTCCTTCCATCTCCAATAATCCATCTAACATTGTGGAACAAGAAAGATAACCCCATTTGAATGCCTTTCCAAACATATGAGCAATTCTTTGTATGAGTTCTCTAGATAGAGTAAGTCCTGAAGTACCTGTGCTTGAAAAAAGGTGCTATCAGAGAGGAAGGATATGCCAGGATCCTCCATACCAACTTTATTATAACTGCAATATTGAACTGTATAATGTCACGAATCCCAAGCCCCCCGTCTTCTAGTGGAGGACATACATTTTTCCATTTCAATAGATGGATCCCTTTCTTATGAGCTATGTCTGCTATTACAAAATTTGGTTGCAACCTCTCTACCGTATTGCATGTGCGTTTGGGCAAGATGAAAGATGAGACTCAGAAAATGGCTGATAAGCTGAGAATCGATCTCAATAGTTGTAGCCGACCTGCATAAGAGAACGATAAAGCCTGCCATGTCATTATCTCAGCAATGAGCTTCCCCACCAAACTATGGCAATTGTGATGCTTCAGATTACCATGAAACTGAGGCAACCCCAAATATCTCACCAGAAGAGAACCTTCACCAAAACTCAGTTCTTTCAAGATCAATGCTTGGAACCCAGGGATACTCCAAAGAAGAAGGCCTTATTTTTATTTGCATTCAATTTCTACCCTGTGGTTTCTCCACAAGTAGAAATGATAGAATTATATGTCTTGTTGTTGTACTACAAGCTTCACAAAAAATAACTGCATCATCAACATAAAAAAGATGTAAAACCCCAAAATCACAACTAGAGGGAAGCCCCAAGTAGCATACCTTGTGTCACAGCATGATACAATTGCCTGCTTAAGAAGTCCATGACCAATAAGAAATGATATGGAGATAAAGGGTCACCTTGTCGTAACCCCTTTTACCTCTCAAGCATCCCTTTGGGGAGCCATTATAAAGTACCGAAAAGGAGGGAGTGGTACTACAATGTCGAATTCAGGAGACAAAAATATTTGGAAAACCCAATGCATGCAACCTAGCAAGTACAAAACTCCAAGAAACACGATTACAGGCACTACTTAGATCAAGCTGCAAGCATATCTTAGGGTTGGTTGTGTTCTTGTGACATAGGGAAATAAGTTCATTTGCCATCAATATATTATTTGTGAGAAGTATTAAGGAGCATCGCTTGTCTATGATCTATAAAGATATGCAAGTAATCGATTAAAAATGAGTTTGCTTATGGTCTTATAGCGAACATTGCATAAGGCAATAGGTCTGAATTCCTTCATAACACAAGGGGAATTGACTTTAGGGATAAGGCAAATGAAAGTGGAATGTATTTGTTTGAGAAATTTAACTTTCTTGAAAAAATCATGAAGAGCTATAAAATGATCCTTCTTGATCACCTCCCAATTGAATTTATAGAATTTCATTTTGAAGCCATCCCGCCCTAGTGCACTCTGACTCTTCATTTTCTAAAGAAACCTCCTTTATAAGTTCCCTTTGCTGATTTGAATTGAGTCTTGAAGATGGAAGAAATTGATTAACCAAACTAAGTGACTAAACTCTGTTATCTTTTCTTCATTTGCTGGTTTTAAGACAATTTTGGGGTCTTTTTTGAGGTTGAGATTCTAGGTTCAATGCAAGGAAGATGGGAATGATGGAGCCGTAAGTGGAGAAGTAAGAAGCATAGAAGGAGGAAACAATTATATTGTCTCTCTTGCTGGTATGGGAGAGGGGCTGTAAAGAGTGAGAAAGGGGATACGGGTAGAGGAACTCAGGAAGACAACATAAGGGGCTTTTCATCCACTATAAACTGGTTTTAGTGATTGTAAAATGACTTGAAAAAGAGAGAGAAGGGGGGGGGGGTGATGGTGAATAGAGAGAGATGGACATCAATAAATGAAGAGAGACAGAGAATGTGGAGAGAGAAGAGATAGAAGTGGCTAGAGAGACAGATGGCAGTTCTAGGGAGAGAAACCATAGTTATTGGGAGCGGGTGTGGTGATGGTGAATAGAGAGAGATGGACACCAATAAATGAAGAGAGATAGGGAATGTGGAGAGAGAAGAGATGGAACTGGCTAGAGAGACAGATGGCAGTTCTAGGGAGAGAAACCATAGTTATTGGGAGCGGGTGTGCGTGCAGGTGCAGGTGTGGGAGCCTAGGATCGACCCTTGCCTGAAGCTCCTTACCCTTAGAGCGCTTGAGACTGCTGCCTAGGGAGCGACGTGGGAGGAATCTCCTATATATGCATTACATGTATATGGGAGCACAAGGGGAACATCCCATATTATAAATTTGTATATTGTATGTGTGTGTAGTATCCTCAATTATTACTATATATTATTGCAATTACCTGTATGATAAATCATCAATGTATTTGTGTGCATATACTAACAAATATGTCACTATCAGAATGAATTTCATTTCCCTCTTGGCATCCCTCCACTCGACTTTCCTTGGCCTTTCGGGGATGGACACCTTGTCTAGACTTTCTCTCCTACGGGCTCTTTTTCGTTGGTCTCTTTCTATATAAGGCTGCTGCAACCGCTTACGTTTCCCAACCTGAACTCAGTTTTATCCAAAGTGTGGTCCTCCATTGCACCTCAAAAAGTGCAAGCTTTTAACTGGATCGCCTGCTCTGAACATGCAAACTCCCAATAGGTGCGTCATGTGCTTTTGCGAGGAAGAAATGAACACTCACTTGTTCATTCATTGCCAGCTTGCCCTTCAACTTTGGAGCCATCTTATCCAACTCTTCGGAGTATTTTGGGTTACCCCTCCTTCTATACCGGCGTTGCTATCAAGTTCTTTCGATTCTCACTGGCCGAAGTCGGGCATAATCCTTTGGAAAGCTTCTTTAGCAGCAACCTTATGGATAATTTGGCTCGAAAGAAATTCAAGAATTTTCCGTGGAATTAAAAGCGAATTCCCAGCTCTTTTTCATAAGATTACTTCATTGGTAATCTTTTGGGCATCCAATGACAGAGTATTCGCTGGAACTTCGGCTGCTACATTCCTTTGCAACTGGGAGAATCTTATTCACCTCGCACCCCCTTGCGTCTCAAGAGCATCTAATTGGACGCCTCCCCCGGTTGGATCCATAAATCTCAATTTTGATGGATGCTCTCGGGGGAACCCAAGCCCAGCTGGTACTGAAGGAATTTTTTGTGACCATAATGGCGATATTTTGGCATCTTACTCAGAACACCTAGGCCTCGCAGACTCACGGTTTGCAGAGGCTACAATCCTTTTGATGGGTATCAAGAAATTCAACCCTTCATGGGGTTCCCAGTTGCAAGTCGAGGGAGATGCCAAAAACATTATATCTTGGGTCTCTGGAAAGGCCTCTCCTCCTTGGTATCTTGCCCATATTTTTTATGAGATTGAGCATATTTACAGAGTTATAGACATCTCATGGATGTATATCTAGAGGATGTCGAATGACTTCCTAGATCGTTTGGCTAAGGAAGCTGCTCGGAATCAACCTACAACCCTTGTATAGTTGCGACATATCTGCACTATCCTTGGTTTGGTCGCTGGTCCATCTCCTTTTTTGCTCTGGACCTCTGCAGGAGCTCCCTTTCTCTTCATCTTTTGCATAACTTTTTCCCTCGTTAACGGGCGTATTATATAAGCCCCTCTTCTTTGGATAGCTCTTATTTTTGCCTTTGGGGGGTTTTAGCTCGTCATTTTTTGTACAGGTCGACTTCTTAGTGGCCCTTTTTTGGTTGAGAGACCCAGTCTGTGGTATTCTCAACCCTAATTGTTGTACTCTTTTATTAAAACAGTTAATATCATAAAAAAAAAAGAAAAAAAAGCAATCAATCTTTTGGCATTATCAATGTGCTGAACGCATGCTAATAAGAACTTTATTGCTAGAAAGTCCCATAAAAAAGTATGAAATCCAAGAAAAAAAGGGGAAAATGACCTCTACCCCCCTCCCTGAAATTTCCATCCCAATTAGCCCCTTGGGTTCACCAAAATCCATTGTACCCCCTCAAATTTAAAATTTAGGGACTGTTAGCCCCCTAATTGTGTTTTTCTTTGTTTTGTTTTGTACAAATTAGATCTTTTTATTTTAGAAAATTTTCCGTTCCCTTCTTCTTCCGTTGCCTAAAACCAATCTTACCTCTGTGGATCTCTCTATAAATTTAGACATGAAAAAAAAAAAAAAATTTCTTTAAAATTATGACCTATTTTACAATTATATCAATATCGTTTGAACTTGAAAATGATTAATCAAGCTATTTGTTACTATTTTTAATGGTTATTATTATTTATTTATTAAAAAACTTTATCAAAATACTTATAAGCGATGAAATATTTAACAATTAATATATTATTGTTGTTGTTATTGTTATTATTATAGTTATTAATTAATTATAATAATTATAAAAATTATAAATTATTATTATCAATAAAATTTATATATCAAGTCACAAAAAAAATATGGATGACTAACGTATGGGTTTGGCATTTTGTAAAACAAATAGATCAAATTTGTAAAAAGAAAAAAGAAAAAGATAATTAGGGGGCTAATGGTCCTAAAGTTTAAAACTTGAGGGGGTGCAAGGGATTTTGGTTAACCCTAGGGGTTAATAGGAATGAAAATTTCAAAGAGGGGGTTAGAGGTCATTTTCCCAAAAATAAAAATAAAAATTAATTTAGAGTCTATTGCATAAGCAAATGGTCAACATAAGAAAATAACGAAATCCAATCATAGATTCTCTATTACTTATTGAAGAGTTTATACGAAATTAAAGAGGCATTTTGTGTTAAAAAAAAAATGTAATGTATGAATATCTTATGTAATTTATTTAATTCCAATCAATCTCTACACCTTCCTATTTTGAAAATAATCATCCTTATTTTATAGAACATTCTATTTCAATTTCAAATCACCTAGATGGCTTCATGGACAAAGCCACACTATTCACAAAATAGGTAAGAGTGGGGCGCCCCGCTTATGCATGACACAAGCTGGCCTGACACCCCACATAAGTGGGCCTTCACAATCTAAATTAATTTTTAGAAAACCATAAATATTTTATTTTTCTCTCTGGATATTTAAGTACCTAAAAATTCAATTTTAGCTAATTTAAGAAATTGATTTTGATAAAATAAAATATCAAGAGCCTTTTAAGAATTCATATTAATATTCTAAAAATTATTTAACACAATTAATTATTTTAAAATAATTTGATGGGAATCAAGTTCAACTTCGTTGACGTTAACAAAAATGCGAATATACTGAGGCACTCCATCTCTACTAGTGATTATGTCCCACATTCACTTTCTCAAATTGACTCAGTAGTTCCCATGACTCACAGTCCCTCATAAGGGTTCATAATTGGACTACCAAAGCCAGCCAATAAGTGATCGCAACACAATTTTAGTCTCTGGACTATAGGTTCTACCTTAGAGACAAGCCTAGGTCACACAGACCTGTGCATGCTCATCGCAATTAATGTATGGGAATATACTTCCTAGTACGACAATCATAGGTACATGCCGTGTGATGGTCATGATGAGGATTTAGCTCTTGTCCCTTTAGGCCTACCAATCACACCAGGGTCAGTAAGTCCCTTGGTCAACTATCCTGAGCATCTCTCCAACCTCATCAATGGCTAACCCTCGGTTGTGCTTTATGCCTGGTCTCATAGGGTTTTAGAACTCAACTCGGCCTAGTTCGTAAAGCCTAGTTTGAGTCTTGGCATCAATATTGCCAACATCGACCCCTCTGGACCATGATCCTTTGGTCCCTCTGGAACGTACATACTCCCATTGGAGTAGTGTTCAAAAAATGCAGATTCGACCGCCTAGGCGTGCGTTTTGGGTGCCTGGCCACCTAGGCACCCTCTAAGATAGAGTGCCCTCACAAAAATTGAAATCCCCTCAAGAAAAATAAAAAAACAAGGAGTTCTTCGGGCATGGTTTTAAGCCTTAGGGAGGTTTTAGGGAAATTTTAGAGCCCCAAACTCCTCGTGAAATAGACAAAAATGTAATAGTACAATCACACGAGATTTACGGATACAAGTCTCAAAGAGATTGTAACTTGTAAAAAATAAAAACCCTCTTTCAATTATGATAGTACTTTAAAAATAGCAAAATCAAATTGATGTCGGTGCAAACCTCGTCTATTAGATTGCCAAATGTCCTCAAAATCAACTACTAGAAGCTCAATTCCACCCACAAACTATTGCCTTTGTTTTGGGAAGAAATTGAAAAAATAAAAAAGTTATCAATCTTTCGATAAATCTCGAAAGAGCGGTTTTTGGGGAGTTTTTCTCACCCTAAAAGCCACGGTTTTGGTTTCGAGCGTTTAGAATGCCCCCCCAATACCCTTTTCCCCCCTTTTTAGAGGGGCGGCGGGGGGGAGGGAGAATGACTGTTTTTAACCCTCAACGAGACCCATTCCGTGTTTTCTCAACCTGTCACGAGGCGGCCCCTAGACTGTAGCGCTTAGACGGCGCCTAGGCAGGTGCCCAGACGCAAGACCCATAATGATCCGGCCAAGCAAGCGCTTAGTCGTTTTTAAAATATTTCCGCCTAAGAGGTCGGGCAGGCGAATTTTCGAACACTGCAATGGAGTTATCATATCACTATGGTCATAGTTTTTCATGCTCTCGTAAGGCCTTTAAATGACCACATAACCCCACCAGAGTGATGAATGGCAAGGATCAAGTCCTCTCTAATGTCAATGCCCAAGATTAATCTACTGTACAAGCTTATAAATAGTAATCCTATTCACCGATTTGAGAGTGTCTAATTAATCCATAGAGTGGCATGCCCCCCCTTAGGGCTCTCCCTCTCTTCATATAGAGATTGAGAAAATAAAGTGTAGAGTGTGTGATCTAAGTAGAAGAAAGTGGGATTGAAGCTCCATTAAAGATTCATTTCAAGCTTTGAGGACAAACCCTAGCTCCATGGTGACTAATTTTGGAGAATTCTTCAGCAAGCCATGCATATATGGAGTTTATGGTGGCTATAACTCTTTATTTATAGCACGACATCATAGCCCTTACCTTCTTATTTCATGGGATATTTGGTTCAAATTGATCCTAGGGTTTGGGCCTTTAATTCCTAGTTCTTTGATCACAATTTGGAGAGATTATGATTGAGTTTTCTTGAGAATTTTCTGACTGATTTTTCTGCAACTTTTGGATCCAAAATAGTCATTTAATTCACCTAAAATTACGGTGCAACTATGCCAAAAATTCCTCCCACCTATATTACATATTTCATCACCAAATTGTGAGTACACATTTTTCTCCCATGATTTTCATCAAATTTCATGAGCTACTTCTCTGCGGAAAAGTGCCAGAGTGTAGTTAATATGGTGCTTAAAAGATTCCCATAAAATGATGTGAAATGTTCTTGGTGCTGTACGAGTACTCTTTCCATAGTATGCAACAAAGTCCTTAGCGGTATATTTGGCACAAGGAGCTCGATATTTGGCTTCCCATGATCAAGATCTTGTAAGCGCTTGTGTATCTTTGTGTTTGTATGTGGGGATTGAGTTTTATGGAGTGTATGTAATTTGGAATTGATGTTTAATTATATTTGTATGGTGCTGAATTTAATAGCACTTGAGTTTTATGTTGACTATACTCAATCTCCTTGTGTAGTTTTGGTTGGACTTTGTTTAGATACATAAATAGAGGTGTAATACTTGGATTTTAAAGGGTATGGATGTCCAAAATGTGGTTGTAATTCATGTGTAAGTGGCTGTAATTGAAGTTCATGTGAGTATATGTGATGCAATTGAGTTTTAATTTGAGATTGTGAAGTCCATTGTGAGTGAGATTTTTTTAGTCTTTTAACGTGGATTTGATTCCATAGGCTATCATGGAGATGGGGAGAAAAATATGGGAGGGGTCTTTTGTTAATTCTTATACACAATCCCATGTTTTCAGCTTTCAATAAGAAACCAATTCATAGAAAGTATAACATCACCTTACCCTTTTCTGGATTTGGGTTAGATATCCTCTTTTTAGGGTTACAGGATAATCTTGACACCGTTCTTCCAATTAATATATATATCGTCTCCCACGGTGTATAGTGAAGTTGTCATACTGTCCATTGGCGACTCAATAGTATATGGTTTGCATCCCTAGGAAGTACATCATACTAAATAGACTCTTCATAGGTCTTTCTAATAATAAAATTTTGCATGCAATTGGTTAACAGGGGTCTCGCTAACTCGCTTTCAAGCAGAGATCCTATATGGTTGAGGATTTTTTTGCACTTTGGCTTGAGTTTGTCCACTATCTCGTGTGACACCATGTAGCTCCCACTATTGATGATAATGGCATACACACACCTTATCCCACTATTGATGATAATGGCATACACCTTCCCCTATGCTGTAAATCTAGGTGTAAGATGTTTCTTCAGAGCCACGGTCTTCCACTGCCTTTGGAACAGATAATAAGTTGCCTAATTAAAAGCAACTCCCCTTCATTTGAATATAATTCTACACTAGTCCCTTCTGGTGCATCATCGAACTCATCATAAATAGGCCCCGTCTCAACATCCCTTTAACAGTTCTGATCTGTCTCACAAAGATGTGTTCCAGCTTGCTCCTGGGACACTCAAAATAGTGATGTCCTGTTTCGCTGCCCTTAAAGCGCCTAGCACCTTCGTCGCGAATTTGACTAGCACTTGGGTATATTTTCACATGTAATTGACCTTAGTCTGACTTCAGCCCATTGAGCTCTGCTCATGAAAATCCACCTTGTCTTCATGATAAGAACTAATCATACCCATCGATAAGGGCCATCTATTGCCACTTCAAGCTCATGAATCATTGATTTTTACTTTGATTACTTAGTTATATGCTGACGTTGGAAGAAATGGTAAGCTCTTATCGTTCTCTTTTATAATGTACTTTTGGTTTATATCAAGTTTGTAGGTTTGATCTTCTAATTATGAACATTGATGCGTGCTATTTGTGATCTCCACAGCGTGAATCCTTGAAGAAACAACTAGAAAAAGTGAAGTGTCAGAAGGAAAAGTTGGAATCCCTTTGTCGCTCCTTGCAAGTTGACAGAAAAAGGCAAATGCTTGAGAATAACTCTGAACCGGGTTCTCATGAACCTTTCTGTGGAAAGGATGAACCCTGAAGGAGTTCGTGTGAAAAATTTGCTTTTTTGAACTACTTGCACATCAGTAAAAATGGGATTTCCAAGCCGGGCATCTGAGAAGAGATTGGGACAAGATCCATAGTTTGCTTTTTGACTTGTTCCGCTTTAGCAGTGTAATCTTTGACTCCTGTGATTCTTGTAAGAAGTATCAGTGGATGTGCTGTAAGTTTCGTGATCACATGGGACAAGAAATTTATTCTTCAATTTTTGTTGTATAAACATTTTTGAGGGGGCATTTGTAAAGACTGAGGAAGCACATGAGTTGATTGGCACTAATTTCATGTCCGTTTCATCAATGACATACTGGGCCGCACATTGTCAATTCATATGTAAAAGTATTTACCTGTTCGTGCTTTTATTTTTTTCTCATGTTTGTTTTGCCATATTTAGAATGCCATACATTGAAATTTTGATAAATCTTATTTGTTTGGAATTCAATTCTACTGTATTACTTCTTGTGGTCATGTGTACTTTGATTGAGCTGAAGAAGATAATGAGAAAAGCTCAAGTCCTGTATCCTCCATGTTACAAAGTTGGTAAATTGGAAACATAAGTGGTGTTTCTATAAATCCATGGGATTTATGATTAAATTTCTGCTAAACGACCATGGTTCTCTGGTGCATTTCCTTTGATGGTTTGCAATGCATTTTTCATGAATTAGAAAGTACTTTCATGATGGTCTTCAAACTGTTCTATTTTGGTTAGTATGCTTGCCTAGGAAACATTGTAAGTGAAATTATTTGTGAAGCATTAAACTATTCACAGAATCTTATGACTGAAGTTGGCCAGGTGTGAGCATGGCATGGCCAATGGCCAAAGTTGTATGGAAGTCCCTTCCAGAGAGAGAGAGTGAGAGAGAGAGTGACAGAGAGAGAGAGAAAGTCAAACCTAGACCCCATTAGTTTGTTGGTTGATTGTGTCTTAATGATAATGAAAATGTGCAGTGGCCTGCTAATATAAAGTCGAGTTTGGAAATTTGTTGATCATCAGTAAGGGAGTTAGAGCACAGTTTCCGTGGAATTGAAGTATTTAATTATGGACACAGTTCCTATGAGTCCTAAGACTCATGTTAGGAATGAATTTATTTTTGAAATGGATTTTGGACCTAATTTTTAAGGAATATATAATGTCTAACATGGAGATCATGAATGTGTAAAAATGAAGACCATTGATTTTAACTTTTTTTGCAGGGACCATCCATTTGCATCCATCTTTAAGATGGATGTTTTATGTTTTTAGGGGACAAATGTAAGAATGTGTTTTTATTTTTAGGTAATTCAGTAGGGATAACGAGTTCCTACCTGTCTTTTGAAATCATTAATGATTTTTTAATGCATTAAGTGAGAATAGAAGTTTAGACTTTAACTGGGGTATATGTGATGCTATCACCACGACCCAACCCCATTTCCAAAGGTAAGAATGTGTCCCCTTATACATGACAGTTTTCCTTTAATTATTTCTCAATGAGTCAGCATCAATAATTGGTTGTGGTTTCAGTTAAAGCACTTATCTTCCGAACCGATCTCATTTGAGAAGTTATCAATCTAAATTTCTTTAGCGTTTAGCACTACACTGCTAATAGCAGAAAAAGGTTTCCATGAATTAAATTGCATGGGAAAAGATGATGCATTCAGATTTTTTCGTAGCTACCAATGTACCAATTGAATTGCCAATGCCTGATTCTTGGTACTACTGTTCATCGAACTTGTGTTTTATAATTTCAGAATAATCATTCAGTAAACAAGTCCATCGTATCTACTGTTCAGTCATAAAATGGATAAGGAGTCTTAGTTATCTCATTGAGGGTTGAGAATGGCTTGGGGCCTTGGCGGTCATATTGCCGAGCTCTATAGTGAGATCTCTGACTCTATTCTCATCAAAGGATAGGAGCTCAAATCTCCACTGACTTACCACCTTTTACTCACCCAAAAAAAACAACTCATTGAGGGTCCTTCCTTGCTCGAGCTTCACAACATGTGAGGCAAATGCGTGCTGTTTTAGGGTTTGAGTAATTGAAATTTGGGACATAGCCAGGACACCATTTTTATTTGGAAAATGTTTTGATAGAGCTGCCCTATCAAAATAAGTAAAGTCTTACCTCAAAACTCATTGAAAATTTCAATTCTAGAGTAAAAAAACCTTCAAATTGATCATTTCAACCTTGACCACTATGATTGTGAAAAAAAATAAAAATTTCAAGCCCTAAAAATAATGTATATTGTAAGACATTTATCTAGACCGTCCATTGCACCCTAAAAATAAGTGTTCATGGATTTGCAAGATCTGTACCATTTTAGAGCTTCAAATTATAGTCGGTGTTAAAAATTGATTTTAGTGCTATCATGGAGATTTCGGATGCCGAAAGCACTTTTTGGACGAGGATTCGAGATGAGGCTTTACTTTATTTTCATTAAGCCTAAGCCTTCTAGAAACTACATCCGTTTTTATTTGCTTTCAACATAAAATGAAGACAATTAGAATTCTAATGTATGTATGTGTGGACCTGATCTATATGTTCGGATTTGATATGAGTGTTGGGACACTACGAATAGAGTTTTTAGTTGGTCATGATCGGAACAGGGTTCGTGGTATTTTGTGCCAGACCATTATTGTGCTGCTCTTGGACCACCATGCAGTCGCCCCAAAATCAAGGCATATAGAATCCTCTCTCTTAGGTACTTTTCCCCGATCATCAGCATTTTCATAAATGGAACAGCATGTTTCCCTGCCATGAATAATGGTAGGCACATTATCTGCTTCAAGGGACTCCTAGCATCCGATTCCATGACAACTGAAAATCATCTGACAATAAAAGGTATAGTTTGGAAGCTCGTTGGGTAATTAAGATTTAGGCTGGTTACCGATCACCTTCAGATATCATACGCACCCATGTTTTGTTGGCCCAAAACAGTTGAACTTTGAGCATTCCATGAACATAATGTATAAAAGGGAAGATAAGCCTGTTGCAAACCAATGGTTAGAAAATAATCTAGAGAGAGAAACTACTATGAGATGCAATACTGTGTTGTAATTTATCCTATGATACTGGAAGGCCTTACATAGATGAAAATCACGTCCCCAAACACCTAGCTCACAAGCTTAAGAGAGAAAAAAAAAATTTTGTACCTATATATAAGTTGCAAATATTTAGAAACAAATTTTCTCTAATATTTCCCCACTTGTTTGAAAATATTTGTAAAACCAACGTACAAAAGTTTTAGCCCTATATATAAGTTGCTTAAGCTGTACATCCTCAAACAAGAAATCCATCCACATATATGATCCATCTACTCAATAACATCAACCACACACATTCACACGTTCATCAATTGTCGTGACGTATTGGGTGATCATCGACCATATCATGAACTTCATCTATATGCTTCTAGATTAATAGACTTTTTCTCTCTCGTTAGTGTCATCTGAAATGCATCGGACACTCACACCGTGAAGACATACATCACCGAAAAGAGTATCTGTCAATCTGAAAAATGAGTAACCATCAATACATTGAATCATGCCATGATCCCCATAAAGATCCTCAAACTGTCCAATCTAGCCATCATAAAGTGGAACATGGTATATGCCAACTAGAGGTCATGCTCAGTGAGTTATGTCAAATACATTTAGTTGAGCCATCACAAAACAGATCACAGAGTCAAAAGACCGCTAGTTGGAGGTCATGTTCAATTTGTCCAGACATCCAAGCTAGCTATCCAAAGTCAAAAGACTACTAGCTAGAGGTCATGCGCAATAAGCCTTGGTAAGTATAACTGCCCAATCTAGTCTCATAATGTGGGTAACATGGTCAAAAGATTGTTAGCTGGCGGTGGTTCGAAACACTTACCCCTCTGAGGGATTTTGCCACATATATGGACCATTAAATGTTCAAAGACATAACCTGATCACCTTCGGAGGGCGCTTGCACATGCCACACATGTCTCATCACCACAAAGGCGGGTATGCTACACAGGCCTCGTCGCCACAAAGGCGGATATGTCACATAGGCAAAGGGTAATCAAATAACATTCCACATGGTCAATAACTACACCACTAAGGTTCATCACAGATGTATCACAAGAAACTTGTGGATCTTAATCCAATGCCCTTACACACCTGTCATGTGTGTTGATGTTGACACCTTTAGTTAAGGGGTTAGCTATTATGAAATATGTGTGGAGATATGTTATTTTTATATCCTTTCATTCTAAATACTCTTTCACAAAATAATATTTTCTATTAATGTGTTTTGCTGTATTGTGATACATAGGATTTAGAAATAGCTATAACAGCTTGGTTGTCACACAAAACAACTGTTGTAGTGCTTTCAAACTTGGCCAATGGTATCCCATTGAGCAATTTTTTTTAATAAATTGCCACATTGGCTACCTCATATAAGGCTACATACTCCGCCTCCATAGTCGATTGTGACATACTCTTTTGTATATGTTTGCCCAATGATATACAATATACATGCTCCTCAATAAGTGAAAAGCCAGCCAAATGTAGATCTGAATTCATTCTCTCTACCAGCCCAATTAGCATCACTATAGCCTTGCAGTTCTAATTTGTCATCTCCATAGCATAGGCTATAATTGGTGGTCTTTCTAAGATATCTAAATATTCTCTTTACAAGCTTTCAATATTCCATGCTTGGGTTACTCATATAATGGCTAGCAAACCTCACTGCATAAGCTATGTCAGAGCGTGTGCAGTTCATCAAATAATTTAATGATCATATTGCTTGTTGTAGATACCCTGATCTCGATTGAGGAAACCATGGCGGACCAAATACCCTCGGCTAGCTACCTCTATACTTGAACCACTCACACCCACCTTAATCCAGCTGCAAACTAGCCTTTACAAGCCCTTAGAACACTTGGGCAGAGCTGAAGGCACTTGAAAAGCGAGATGAGCTAGAACTAGCATCAAGGCAATCAAACTAAATGATGCCACTCCAAATGGCACTAGAGCCACTCCTAGTGGTGACACGAAGGTGAACCCCAAAACAGCAGGAACCAGCAACTAGAATGGAGAGAGGAGGGCTCGACGCCATTCATAGTGGCGTCGGTGCCCCTTGTCAGTATGGAATTACACCTATCGAGACATACTGACGTGTCCCTTATTGTCAGTACGGACTTGTGTGTCGACTTTTGGTGGTTGAGTAAATGTCCACTCAACCGCCGACTGTATGATGCATCAAAGTAGCCATGAGATATCATTACCACTCAGAATGGCATCGGAGGGAGTTCAAGAAATGATGCATCCTGACTCCCCATATGGGCAGCCATTCAGAACACAACACGTGGCATTTTGGCTCATGGAGCATGTCCTAATGGCACTGGCACCATTGCCAGTGGCACCATTGCTAGTGGCGTCAGAGAAATTCCAAATATCTCCAAGAAAGGGATAGTCAAGATTGCCCCTAGAAACAATCCAATGGCTATCTTGAGCCCAATTTGGCTATAAATAGACCTCTTGACCTTAGGCAACAGAGAGAAATTTCACACATTAAGCACGTAAGCTCTGTCAAATTGAGCTTAACCCAAAGGTGTGACTGTTATACATCAGTTTTTATGTACATGTATCCCCGGTATGAATAAGAAGAGAGCTAGTAGCAACCTGGTCCCACCGGTACCCAAGATACCACCAGACCATGGGAACACTACAAAAATAAGCCTAAAACTAGGAAATATCCAAAGAAGTATTGTAATGGCTTCAAAATGCATGAAAAATGGTAGTTTGGGATATTGGAAGGACACTCGCAAAGTTTCATCAAGTTCTGATAAGTTTTGATATGATTAGGACGAAACTTGGTTTTCAAATCCAACTTCTGTTATGTTGAAAAATAGACCCTGGAACTATAGCCCTATTTTCTGGGTTTCAAAATACTACCATACCACCCCATTATATTCGAAATGTCGAAAAATCCCTGTGTACCAAATTTTGGCTCAATCGGACCCTCCGGGACCATTCTGGGCCTAACTTACTGTAAAAAGATGGGTTTTATACTATTGTGGTGCATCCTCAGCGAACTAGTTTCCATTCATGGAAACTATGTCTTCTCATTTCGGGATGATTTTTAAATGACCGTATCTTGCTCGTTTTTTGTTCAATTAAGCTCAAATTTGGACACGAGCTAGATCTTGACGATCCAATCATTTTGATATAAGGCACGCATCTTAGCGTGACCTTAGGTGAGTGAATTTCTAAAGAGAAGATGTGCTCAGAAACGTGGAAATTCATAAGAAAACATCCAATTCTTTGGAAGGCCATAGCTCAAGATTCTGATGCCATATCATCTCAAATACTGGTCCGTTGCGACCGTAAGTCGAAAAGCTACAATTTGGTACAAGTTTTGTGGATAATCGGAAGCTGGATGATGTGAATTTAAGATTGAAGAAATGCACATTTTTTTGGTCGCTGGAATCCCATTTTCCGACGACCTCCCAAATTTGGAATTACGGAACAAAACGGACGAAAATTACTGCAAAATGATTGTGACAGTGTCCTCTCCAATTTGTGACAAAAAAGAAGACTTGGAACATCACAACTCAAGCAACATTAATGGTTAAAGATTTGCAAAGTTTATGGACTTGGCCGGATTTTGGTTCCTAAAAAATCCATTCAAGACGATCAAAGGGTATCAAAACATTCACCAAATTTCAAGAATCAATTCTACGACGATTGATCGCCCGAATTACCATCATAGGTATCCGAAAAAGCTCATGAAGACTAGCCATGGCAAGAGGCCCCTCATGGAGGGATGGTTTTATCATTTGAAAAGTGCTTAGGGGTATTTTGGTCATTTAGTCCAAATATGCGATGATTATTTTAATTCAGTAATTGTGCATTTTTTGATAATTTGGGTTACTTTTGAGCATTCCACCCATGTTTAGTGGTTGCTTTATATAAGGAACCCCATATATCTTTTATGACGATCTTGGAATTTTTTTCTTTGAACTCTCTATTTTAGTATTCATTGGCAATATGTGTAGCATTTTGGAGTGAATTTCAGTTTATTATATTTGCCTTGCTCACACATGCAAGACCGAAGGGAGATGAGAGAGAAACATTTGTTGGGGAGAGATACCCATAGACCACCATACACTGCAGCCCATTCCCTACTCTACCTTAGCCCATTTCATACACCATACACTACACCACATCTCATACAACACACCTAAACCCTAACGCTCTCTCTCATGTGCCTTCAAGAGGACGCATGGGGTGAACCTAAGCACACACATACCATAAGTCCACTCTCTCTCCTCTCTTTTTTTCTCCCTTCTCTTGCTTCTTCTCTCATTTTCTCTCACTTGAAGTCACAGACCCACGCCTAGCGTGAGCCCAACTCCCTTCTCTCTTTCTATCATCTCATTCACTCCTCTCGTCGACCCACGCTTAACGTGCACTTGTCTACCCTTGCTTAACGCACACTTGTCTACCCATGCTCAACGCGCACTTGTCTGCTTGCGATTAACGCGCACTTGTCTACCTACGCTCAACGTGCACTTCTCTACCCACGCTTAATGCACACTTCTCAACCCACACTCTACGCGCGCTCGTCCACCCGTGCTTAGCTTTGCAACGCACTCTCAACCCGCACTTACCTCTGCAGCGCACTCTCAACCCACACTTAGCTTTGTAGTGCACTCTCAACCCATGCTTCGCTTTGTAGTAGACTCTCAACCAGCGCTTAGCTCTGTAGCGCACCTGCTCCTAGCTCTGCAGCGCACCCACACCTACACGTTGACTCGTCCATGCCACACCTCAACCCCGCGCTTACACGTTACTCATCCACGCCACACCTCTACCCATGCGTACATGTTCATTCATCCACGACACACCTCCACCTGCGCTACACGTTCACTCATCCACACCACACTATCACCGGCGCTGAGACGTTCACTCATCCACACCACACCTCCACCCGTGCCTAGCCATCTTGTCATAACCCCGCCCTCGATCCCTTTACCGTACGCAATGGAGGATGACCAGGTGCGGGTTCGTGATCTCGATGTAGCGTACGTCACTCAGGTTGGAGTGAACGCAACGCTTTAATAATGCGATAAACGGAACAAACCATGGAAAATAACTAAATCAATAATTCCAGGTACAAGTGAATAATTAAAATTTGGAGAACCCATATATCATAAAAAGGGCATTACATAAAGTTCTTCAAAAATTATTACACTTGAGTCTAGGGCAATGGGGCCTACAAGTACATATTTTCCAAAATAGACAAAATTCAGGGTTAGAAACGCCCAATCACCTACAAGATCTTAGTTTCTTCCCAAGTGAAATAAGACTTCAACTTCCAACCGCAAAACACGAGCTTTAGGCCCTCGGCTTGGCGCTATCAATTTACAAGAGGGGAGATACAAGGCGGTGAGCTATAAAGCCCAGTAAGTAGATCTAAGTACTATGCATCATAAATGAGTCCATTCATGCATCATAGTAGTTCATTCAACTATAAGAAGTCACAGTGTTATTGTCATGTAAATCAGTCATCAGATGAGTGCATCTATGACATACATCATATTTAAACATCATAATTATCATTCAATCATTATAATTATCATCATTCTTATTCACTACTCAAGCATTAACCACTCACTCCTTAGTTCACCTACTCCCGAAATAGAGGCCATATCCATCAGGCTAAGCCAATCCCATTGATTAGGACCTCTACCATATCTCAGGAGGGAGGGTAATGACAACTGGGTAAATCCACTTCGTAATGGCCTCATACTCACACACACGGTCCCCAGCGCGCATTGAGGTTTTCGATAGGCACTTACCTTGCAAGGCATCACTCACTAGTCTCATCATATAAATTTTCGGGGGAGGGGGTGCAAACCTCCCATTCCATTGTCACCTAACCGCATCCTATTATTCAGCGAGTTAGGGAACATTAGTGGCTTCGCTTTTCTCAGTGTAACAGTATCCACTCGGATGGGTATTCCATCGGGTAGCGGCCAATATCTGTATAACAGTATCCACTACCGATGGGTGTCCCATCCCGTAGTGGTCAGTATCACAAAACCTTAACAAAACAGTACCCACTACCAATGGGTGTCTCATTGCGTAGTGGTCATTATCATGACACCATAACATGCTCAAGCATTAAATTCATTCATGCTAAATTAGTACCTTATGATAGATAATTCAAATTTTCATCAAGCACAGTTTGAGTCTTACTCAGAACTATCCAACAGTCGCATAGTATTATGACACTCAGCATAAAATACCCACGGTATGAGCGCTATCATATTGCATTACGCCTAGCAATCAACATTAGTATTACGACACTCATCATGTAGCGTTTGTCATGGAATTATCACAGTTGCATGACATCATCAATTTTCACATAACGCATAGTTGCATAGCACCATTCACATAACACTATGGCATTTAGTATTCATCACGTGAAAACTATCATTCCGATCGTGAATGTCGCTCAGGTAGCAGTATTATGCCTGGCACTACATGCTACATGCACGACGTTACATGCACGACGTTATGCACATGACGTTACATGCCCGGTGTTACATGCACGGTGCTACGCGCACGGTGCTACACACCTGCTGTTACGCACACGGTGTTACACGCGCGGCGCTACATGCACAACGTTACACGCATGGTGCTACCCGCGCGGCGTTACACGCATGGTGTTATGCACATTGGCTGATGCAAAGTGAGTAATAGTACTACGAGTTCCTGCAACTGGGAACAGTGGCATACCCTCATGTTTCGGGGCCTATCTCATAACTCATACAGAATATTATCAAGATGTAAAAAGCAAACTTGAAATAAACAAGCATATCTTTCATTTGAAACTGGTTTGGCCCCATTTTGATACCATTTGACGACTGTAAATGTGATGCAAGGACAGCCACAGTTCTGGAAATTTTTATTCTCAAGTTTAACATGATTTAAAGAACACTTAACATTTCACCAACCAAGATAACTCTTGATCCAAAACTTTGTCCATATTAAACTAGTCTCACAAGTGAACTATTTTGTAAATCTTCATGATTACAAATATTATTTACATTGCTCAATCAATAAACGAATAAATTCGAATTTTAAATCTCATTTCAACCCATTCACGCTCATAGTTTTTATCTTATCATTTTACCCGCTTTCAATACTTAAAAATTGGTTTAGATAAAGGTTATTGATGCATAGATACTAAACCCACTTACCTGGTGTTCACAGTGTCTTCAAATCTCCCACTTGCAGGCCACCTCAAGCTCTAAGCAATGGCTTCTCCAAGGTAGCAGTTAACTCCCACTGGTTCTGAAGAGAGAAAGTGCAAGGGAAAAGTGAGGGGGAACGGTGGAAAAAGGGGAGGGGAGAGGGCTTAAGGACATGAGGTGGGTGGGATCCACTGTGGCTAACCGAGTAGTTGGAGATCATTGTAACTGACGTGCACGACACTAACAAGTGTGGCACTGATACGTACGACAACAGTCACATCTTCACTTTACACAGTGCTCCGCACACACAGTGTTGCCTTCCTTTCATGTGCAGCGTTACCTCTTTTCTTCCTTCACATGCTGTGATACATTTCACGTGGGGCGTTACTCCAATTCACACGCGGCGTTACTGCATTTCTCGTGCGGCGATACTTCATTTCATGCTCGGCGATATTCCATTTCATGCACGACATTACTCCATTTCACGCGTGGCGTTACTCCATTTCACGTGCGGCATTACTCCATTTCACGACGGACTATCGCCACACGAGAAATGGAGTAATGCCGCGCGTGAAATGGAGTAACGCACCGCGTGAAATGGAGTATCACAGCACGTGAAGGCAGAAAAGAGGTAATGTCGGTCATGAAAGGAAGGCAACGCCGTGCGTGCGTAGTGCCGTGAGTGTAAAGTGAAGATGTGATTGCTGCCCTATGTACCAGCGCCACACTTGTCAGCGCCGTGAACATCAGTTATAGTGATCTCCACCTACTCGGTTAGCCATAGTGGATGCCACCCACCTCACGTGCTTAAGCCCTCTATCCTCCCCTTTTTCCATCGTTCCCCTCACTTTTCCCTTGCACTTTCTCCCTCTAGAACCAGTGGGAGTTAACTGCTGCCTTGGAGAAACCATTGCGTAGAGCTTGAGGGGACTTGCGAGTGGGAGATTTGAAGACACTATGAACACCAGGTAAGTGGGTTTAGTATCTATGCATCAATAACCTTTATATAAACCAATTTTTAAAAAGGATTTTGTCCTCAAAATCCTTTTTGAGGACAAAATGGATTTTGTCCTCAAAACCAATGCCATGCGCACCTCATGACTGGGAAAATTTATGGTCCTTACGTCATCCCCCCCCTTAAAAAGGATTTTTTCCTCAAAATCATATCAGTATCAGTAAAAAAGGTGAGGGTACTTCTCCCGAATCTCATCCTCCCGTTCCCATGTTGATTCCTCTCTTGAATGATGTTCCATACCCAGACCAGGGGGATTTCTTTATTGCATGAGACATGCACTCTCCTGTCTAATATCCCAATTGGTTGTTCAACATAGGTCAAGTCTTCCCTGATCTAGATTGGTTTGCGCTTCAACACATGAGACAAGTCAAATTGATATTTTCTCAACAGTGATACATGAAAAACATTGTGAATGTTGGCCAATTCAGGTGGTAGGGAAAGCCGGTATGCCATGTTCCCAAGTCATTCCACAATCTCAAAAGGCCCAATAAACTGTGGGCTCAACTTTACCCTCCTACCGAATCTCATTATGCCCTTTGTCGGCAATACTTTCAGGAAGACTCGATCACCCACTTCAAATTCGAGGCCTCTTCTATGATTATCGATGTAACTCTTCTATTGACTCTGGGATTTCTTGAGCCGCTCATGAATTAGGGCGATCTTCTCGGAGGTTATTTGAATGATTTCATGACCCAACAATTTTCTTTTGCCCACCTCATCCTAATAGATGGGCAACCTTAACAATTCATCACTGCTCATAGTGAAATTCTCTTTTCCTTCCATTTTTATTTCTTCAAGGATTTCATAAGATCTTCTTTTTGTGCTACTCGGATCCGTTGAAAGAGTTGGGGCTCTATTCTCATCCACGAAAGCATTATGTCCCCCTCATTGAGAGGTAGAGTTGGGTGCCATTCCACTGCATCCTCTAGCAATCTCATCTCTCGAATCATCAGGTGTGACACTGACACTACAACTTTCCGGCTTAGAGCGTCGGCTACCACGTTAGTCTTGCCTGGATGGTAATCAATTGTACAGTCGTAATCATTCAGCAAGTCCATCCATCTTCTTTGCCTCATGTTCAACTCCTTTTGGGAAAATAGGTACTTGAGGCTTTTGTGATCTGTGAACACCTTAAATTGGGCCTCATAAAGGTAGTGTCTCTAGATCTTCAACGCAAACACTATGACCGCAAGCTCTAAGTCATGAGTTGGATAGTTTTGCTCATACAACTTCAACTGTCTGCAGGCGTAAGCAATGATCTTACCTCTCTTCATGAGCACACATCCGAGCCCTTTATGGGATGTATTGGTATAAACCACAAAGGCCTCATTTCCTTTAGCAAAGGTCAGTATCGGGGCTGTGGTTAGTCTTTTCTTAAGTTCCTGGAAACCTCTCTTACAGTCCTCAGACCACATAAATCTCACACTCTTCTAGGCCAGCCGAGTAAGGGAAAGCGTTATCTTTGAGAATCCCTCTACAAAGCGCCTGTAGTATCCTGCTAACCACAGAAAATTACGAACTTCAGTCACATTTGTTGGTCTCTCCCACTTAAGCACAACTTCAATCTTAGAGGGGTCGACCGTGATTCCATCCTTTGAAATAATGTGCTTAAGGAAGGCCACACTAGGGAGCCAAAACTCGCTCTTGCTCAACTTAGCATACAATCTCTCCGACTTCATAGTTAGCAAGACAATTCTCAGATGTTGTTCATGCAGTTCCCGAGTCTTTGAATATATCTAGATATCATCAATAAAGACCACTATAAAATCATCTAAGAAAGGTCTGAACACCCTATTCATCAAATCCATAAACATAGTGGGGGAATTAGTTATCCCGAACGACATAACAAGGAACTCATAATGACCGTATCGAGTTTTGAAAGCAGTCTTTGGGATGTCTCCCTCCTTGACTCACAGTTGGTGATAACCCGACCGAATATCAATCTTTGAAAACACTTGGGCCACCCGGAGTTGGTAAAAACGGTCGTCAGTCCTAGGAAGGGGATACTTAATCTTCCCTATTACTTGATTCAAGGTGTAACTTAGTTTGGTCAGGGCATTTAAAGGTCACCTTATTTTCATGGCACTTGACGGTGGCATGGTGCGTATACAACCAATCCATGCCTAGAATAACATCCAAATCCTGAATATCTAGGATGATCAAGTCCACAGGCAGGTCACACCAATCAATCGTAATTCCACACTGTCTACCCACTCTATCAGTTTCCATAGAATCCCCCACAGGTGTGCATACTACTAGAGTAAAATCTAGACATGCAGGCTCAACATTTAGATAGCAAGCAAAATGGGGTGCAGCAAAAGAGTGAGAGGAACTAGGGTTAATTAAGGCTCTAGCTTTAACACCACAAATAGAGAGCGTACCTATGATCATCGAGGTGGACTCCTTAGCTTCTTGTTCGGTGAGGGAAAACACTCGTCCTTACATCTTGGGTCAGTCCTCTGTCTTCATCATAGAGCAATCCTTAACCCAATGGCCAGGCTTGCCACACCTGAGGCACATGTAACTCTTCTTGTAACATTTGGCGGTCGTGTGGTTGTCCTTCCAGCAATGAGAACAGACCGGGCATCGATCATTCTCCATGTTGCCCAAGAAATTCTTCTGGGCCCTGTGGTTATGCTGGTAAGGTCTTCCCCTAACATCCCTCCTTGGAAATTATCGGGGCTTCTTCCTAAAGCATTCTGATGGCACGAGCTTCGTCTTTCCTTCCCTCCTTGATCTATGGTCCTCGCAGTCCCTCTTGATCTTTATGGCAAGGTCTACCAATGTGTGGTAAGCCTCAGGTTGACCAAAATTACTCTTCCTCTGATATCCGGTCGAAGGCCCCTCTCAAATTTAGCTGCCTTTCGCGCCTCAATGTTAATAAAGTGTAGTACGCACCTAGACAGTTACACCAATTTAGCGGTGTATTATTCAACTATCATAGTCCCTTGTTGGAGTTCAATAAACTCTACTTCTTTCCTCTCCCTGACGGAGTTTGGGAAGTATTTCTTGTCAAATGCCACCAGGAAGTTTTCCCATGTGACCTTGGTTCCTGACTCCCTCCAGGATTGCTTAACCGAGTCCCACCAATGTTCCGCCTCTCCATCTAGCATGAAGGATCCTAATCTAACTTTCTGCTCATCTGAGCAGTGCAACACTTCGAAGATCTTCTCTATCTGCCTCTTCCACCTCTCAGCTTTCTCCACCCCTCCTAGCCCTAAGAAGGTTGGGGGTGCCAGTCTTCTAAATCTTTCTATCAGGCTGCTATCATTTTTCGTTGGGGTAAGCGTAGACTGGGCTGGCATTGACTCCTTCATCATTTGGGTCATTGCCCCTAGAGTCCTATAAAACTCACCAAGTGTATCAGTGTTTCATTGCTGGAACTCGCATTGTTGGCACGAGTCCTCAACATCTTCAACCTAACAAAGGAGCACCCAGTCGCTAATTTATCCTAAACCTATTTTGAGGATTTTTCTAAAACTCCTTAGGCCAAAAATCCTATCCTGGCATCTTTGATACCATAACTATCAAGACCCCGCCCCCGATCGCTTTATCGTACATGACGGAGGATGATTGGGTGTAGGTTTGTGAGCTCGATGTAACGTACGTCACTCAAGTCGGAGTGAAGTCAACACTTTAATAATGCGCTAAACGGAGATAACCATGGAAAATAACTAAATCAATATTCCGTACAAGTGAATAATTAAAATTTGGAGAACCCATACATCATAAAATGGGCGTTACATAAAGTTCTTCAAAAAATATTACACTTGAGTCTGGGGCACCAGGCCCAAAAGTACATATTTTTCAAAATAGACAAAATTCTAGGCTAGAAACACCCAACCACCTATAAGATCTAAGTTTCTTCCCAAGTGAAATAAGACATCAGCTTCCAACTGTAAAACACGAGCTTTAGGCCCTCAGCCTGACGCTGTCAATCTACAAGAGGGGAGATACAGGAGAATGAGCTATAAAGACCAATAAGTAGATCTAAGTATTATGCATCAATAATGAGTCCATTCATGCATCATAGCAATTCATTCAACTATAAGAAGTCACAGTGCTAGTGCCATGTAAATCGGTAATCAGATCAATGCTTCTACGGCGGGTATCATATTCAAATATCATAATTATCATTCGATCATTATAATTATCTCATTCTCATTTGCCACTCATGTATTACCCACTCTTTCCTTGGTTCACCTACTCCCAAAGTAGAGGACCTATCCATCAGGCTAAGCCAATCCCATCGCTTAGAACCTCTACCATATCTCAAGAGGTAGGGCAATCACAAGTAGGCAAATCCACTTCATAATGCCCTCATACTCATGCACACGGTTCTCAGCGTGCATTAGGGTTTTCGATAGGCACTTACCTTGCATGATATCACTCACTAGTCTCATCATATAAATTTCAGGGGGGGCTTCGATCGTCCCGATCCATTTTCACCTAACCCCATCCTATCATTCAGCGAGTTAGGGAATATTGTCGGCTTCACTTTTCTCAATGTAACAGTATCCACTACCGATGGGTGTCCCATCGAGTAACGGCCAGTATCAGTATAACAGTATCTACTACCGATGGGTGCCCCATCGTGTAGTGGCCAATATCACAATACCTTAACAGAACAGTACCCACTACCAATGGGTGTCCCATTGCATAGTGGTTATTATCATGACACCATAACATGCTCAAGCATTAAATTCATTCATGCTAAATTAGTACCTCATGACATATAATTCAAATTTTCATTAAGCACAGTTTGAGTCTTACTCCGAACTATCCAACAGTCACATAATATTATGACACCCAGCATAAAATACCCATAGTATGAGAGCTATCATATTGCATTATGCCTAGCAATCAACATTAGTATTACGGCACTCGTCATGTAGCGTTTGTCATGGAATTATCACAATAGCATGGCATCATTAATTTTCACATAACGCATAGCTTCACATAACACTATGGCATCACGTGAAAACTATCATTCCAGTCCCGAACGTCTCTCAAGTAGCAGTGTCACACCCGGCCCTACATGCACAACGTTACAAGCACGACATTACGCACATGGTGTTACATGCCCGGCGTTACATGCACGGCGCTACGCGCCCGGTGCTACACTCAAGGCGCTACGCACGCGGCGTTATATGCATAGTCTTACGCACACGACGTTCCACGCCGGACGCAAAGTGAGTAATAGTACTAAGAGTTCCTGCAACTGGGAACAGTGGAATACCTTCATGTTTCGGGGCCTATCTTATAACTCATACAAAGTTTTATCATGATGTAAAAAGCAAAATTGAAATAGACAAGCATATCTTTCATGCGAAACCAGTTTGGCCCCATTTGGACCCCATTTGACCACTTGAAAATCGATGCAAGAATAGTCACAGTTCTAGAAATTTTCATTCTCAAGTTTAACAGGCTTTTAAAGAGCACTTAACATTTCACCAACCAAGATAACTCTTGATGCAAAATCTTGTCCATATTAAACTAGTCTCACAAGTGAACTATTAGAGGTTTTTTTATTGACCTCAAGTGCAGAGACCCATGATCCTGACATCTCCACCTCTGATAGAGGTCCAGGGTGGATCATAATTTCTGCACCTTCCCCAGATTGAGGGATGGAAGGATCTTCCGTAAATATAGGTTGTTTCTCAGGCTGAAGAAGTTTGACTTGGAGATTACATGCAATTTGAGATTCAATGCTTGTAGCGCAAGAAGTGTCCTCGTATGAATCACACGGTCTTTGAACGGGTGTCTGCAATGTTTGTGCCACGTTGGTTGGCACTTCGTAGACTTGTACCATGTGGCAAGCTTCCTGAGAGTAGAAGTTTTGCCCTCTTGATTCTCTAAGTCTCAGCTCAAACTCGGGCTCAGGGGGCCACTGGGATTTCTTCAAAGTAGATGGTTGTGCTTTAGCTTTAGCTGCTAGGGCATTAGCAACTATTAGGAATCCTGCTGCTTGTGTCAGGGTCTTTCTGAATCGTTTTTGTTGCGTTCGTCTTACATTGATTCCTTCAAATTCTCTGTCGAAAGCCTCAAAGTCCGGACATTTCAAGGTTGTACCTGTAGGAGACAAAGGAGAAGAAATATGAGAAGTAGAAGAAGGAGAAGGAGAAGGGTCAGAAAGTGGGGGACTTTTAAGGTCATTCCCCTCATCAGACTGATCTAGGCAGCTTTTTACGTCATCACCATGGTTGGACGTGTGCAGGGGGTCTTTTAGGTCTTTCCCTTGCTTAGACCTTTGGGGAGTGCTTTTAACATCGTCACCCTCATTGGACATGCTCTGAGGAGAAGATGACATTGGAACGTCTTCTTGATGGTACAAAGAAGGAAGAAGGATCGTGCCAAGGATGAAGTCCAGTAAGGTTGGTAGTGGGGGAAGGGGCTTGAGAAATTCTTGTTCAACTGGAGGTTGAGAAGTCTCGTTTCTCTGGCGAGTAGCCCTTGGTGTGCGTCTCCTTCTGATTTTCTAAGGTGGTGCTTGATTCATCTCGCTAAGCTTATGAACAACCCTAGCTGGGCAAACTGCTTCTCGTCTTAAGGACTTGACTCTACTTCACCCATGGTGGACTATCCATGGCTGGGAAATCGAGGGTTCAGCAGAGTCTGAATCGTTATTGGGAAGGTCTTGTATTGGAAGATCCTCTTGCACCGGTGGAGCAGTGGTTTGGGGATCACTTACTGCAACATTGTAAAACTTCTGACATTCCTGTATTTTCTTTGCGAATATATCATGGAATATGGTGCATTCTCACAGGTAGTGGCACCATATCTGGTTATACAGGCACCAGCGGTCCTTAGTGCCTTGAGTAAGGCGTCGAGGCTGCCTTGCCGGCTACAGTGTGATTAGGCCTTCCTGAAGCATTATAACAAAGAAGGCATGAAGAATACCATGGGCTTCATCTTCCTCTTGGATGGCTACTGTATGGAAGGCTTCTGATGCCTCGGATGCCTTCTTTAAGTCTTCGATAATTATCTGACCCTTCTAGATTAGGGCCTTGATATTATCTTTTAGCGTGTAACAGTCATCTGTGGGGTGGTTGATCCTTCGATGGCAAGCACAATAATTTGCCTGAGTATCGAACCCAACTTGCTCAGGGAATTTGGCTTTTAGAAGCTCGATCATATTATGTTCGGATAATAACCAGAACAGCACAGGGACCCATTCATTCTCAAAGTGGTAGACCTTGTTCCTATGCTTGATGAAATAATCATCACAATTAAGATTCGTCGGTAAGGGTACTCGATTGTACGACTGTTGTTGCTTGCTCCCCTGAGGCGTTATCTTTGTTGTGCTTACCCCTTTAGAGAGGTCCAAAGTTTGGGAGGGGGCTTTCTTTGGATTAGTGACCGTGACAGCTACACTGATCACTCATTTCGGTTGGCTACCCCAAGTGTTAGTCCGAGAGCTACCATTACCCCGATTGTTCCCAGAGCTTGCAGACGGTTGTCGTTACTCGTCATGGTGACGTGATAGAATTTTTTTGCAGACTAATTTAGAAATCAGCTCCGACATGGAAGTCATATTAGAGGCCTCAACATGTAGAGCAATTTTAGGTAGCACATTCCGCACACAAGTTTGGACTGATTCCTTCTCAAGCATGGGATTGGGATGGCGAGCAGCTAAATTTCTCCATCTTGATATGAACTGGCCCACGGGCTCATCGGGGATCTTGAGTCAGGGTGAGAAGTTCAATGGTTTGAACCTCTCTCTCGACCTCATAGAAACGCTAGTGGAACAGCTTGTCCATTTCCTCCTAAGTATGTAACGATTTTGGGGGAAGTCGAGCATACCACTGAAAAGCTGGGCCATCAAGGGTTTCAACAAACTGATGGAGAAGGAGTCTCCCATCAGCCGTTGTTTCTCAACACGCTTCTTTGGAAGTAAGCGAAACGCTCATTCGTGGACGTGGTTTTGTTGAATATGGGAAACTTCTCTTTCTTGTAATCTGAGGGAAACAGGACCTGGTCAATGTATGAAGGGTACGACCTTTGATAAGGTGTTGTGTTTGCCTGCGAGATGGGGTGACAGACAGAATTATCCTATGAGGCAGAGGGGAGGGATTGCCTTAGAGGTGCACCATCCGAGTGCTGGAAATTGACCTCATGGTTAGCTGATTGTCGTGCGGCGTCTATACGATTAATCTTCTTCATCATTGTGCGCACCATATCTTCAAACTTGTTCATGAGGTCTAGTTGCGAGTCAGGTTTGTTTATAACCATCACGCTGACTGTTTCCCCAGGGAGGTCAACCTTAGTTGTAGTTGAGGGCTTGCGGACTTGATGGGTCGCACACGGCAGATCAGTCAGCAGGGGGCCAGCATGCCCTGACTGAACTCGATTTTTGTATGCTGATCGCATGAGGACTGGTTCTTGACGGTCTTGGGACCGGGGCTGCTGAGGGGCTAGGTTGTCTTCTACAATGCTAACCACAGTGTAGGGCTCATGGAACTTTTCATCAGGCTTCGTCATCTGAAGAGGGTAGAAGGGGTTCAAGCGAAGAGCGTAATCAGAGCTGGTTACCCTCATCGACTTAGTCACTTGCTTGGTGAAAATTCGTAGACCCCTATCACATTTAGCTTTGAGGTTTTGATGGACCTTGCGTCAAAACTGTGATCGGGCATGTGGCTGGTCAGCTCTTCTTACACAAGAGAAAGTTATCTCCATCAATTGTGGCAAAGGATGAGGGCCAGTGACTAGAAGGATCTTGGGCCGGGGAGGATGAAAGACTTGATCGTCTATAAGGTCTTTGCCCCAAGCTCTCTTGTGGGCTCCAGAGACGTGACCAAAGTGATGGGGCTGGTTCAAGATGGTGCTCTTGGGGAAGGTCTTCGAGTACCATGGCTGAAGGTGCTTGCTCGAAGGAGGAGGAGCAGGCAAGATCAGGGTTGACCCATGAGAGTGCCTGAGTCGAGGGTGCGGGGCTGTTTGAAATGATGACGCGTGTGCGCCCCTTGAAGAAGGATCACGAGTGACTAGGGGGTCAGCTCAGCCTCGAGCAAGTGGTCTAGCCTTAAGAGGCCGAGAACTGTGAGCAAGTGTTTATAAGAGAACAGGTGGACACCTGCCCCTTACAGGGTGTGCTTGTGTGTGCTGAGTAGTAAGTCCCCAGTGGAGTCGTTAAGCTAGTTAGGTCTCGATGTTGCCCTCCGGATCAGGATGATAGAGCGGCATGCGTCTCGGGTTTCAAAGAGACTAGGGACTTTTTGAGATCACTCTCTCAGGAACCTTGTTCGAGAACAAGGGTAGGTATTATCAATCGATGAGAGAGGAATTTAAGGTGGGTTCCAGACTTACTCTAGCTGGCTCCCGTGGACGCCCTCTTAGATCACGAAGAAAGCCCCTAAGTAGTAAAACTGGTTCGAAATTACCTCCCTCAGCTTGTATTCTCGTGTTTTCTTCAATCACACACATATGGAAAATGTTATAAGGCAGGTTGGTCAGCAGACCTCACCATGCCTCTTTGGTGAACGTACAGAAGTGTGCACAATCATAAGAAGAAGAGAAGAATAAGAGAAGGAAGATGAGAGAGAGAGAAGAATTTGACTAGGCGGGGAGATCAGCACAATGACTAAGCTGGTGGGTAATTGGCCTGACGTGGTAGTAAAGAGGGCTCGATAACTAAGACCGGCTCAACAGAATTACTACTAGACGTCAATACCGATACTGACTAACTAGACTCGATGGTTTGTCTGTCGTGGAAATAAAGCGGGCACAGTAGTTCTGACATAACAACATTACGGCTTGACAACAAGACTACCATGATAGGGTAATCTCAACCCCTCTTTAATCAAACAAAAGAATAACAGAAAGAGTGGAGATCATAAAGAAAGAATATGAAGTAAGATAAGAGAAGAAGAAGAGAATAGAAAGAATGAGAGAGAGAGAAGGAAAGGAGGATAAGAGTGTGAAAGAAAAGAGAAGAACACAGACGACGTTAGGCATCGCCGGTTGTATAAGGCAAAGACGAGGAAGAGGACACAGTCAACGCTGAGTGTTGCCAGCTGTGTTAGACAAAGAAGAGAGAGAACACAGTCGACGTTAAGATGCACCGACACTGTTAGATAAAGAAGAGAGAGAGAATACAGTTGGCACTGAGGGTCACTGAGTGTGTTAGACAAATAAGAGAGAGAGAACACAGTCGGTGCTGAGCATCGTCGACTACATTGGATAAAGAAGATAGAGATAACAAAGTTGGTTCTGAGCATCGTCGGCTACGTTCAACAAAGAAGAGAGAGAATAATGTCGACATTGAGCTTTGTTGAGATGACTGGATAAAGAAGAGAGAGAAGACACAGTCGATGTTGAGCTTCACCAACTATGCTTAACAAAGAAAAGAGAGAGGACACAATGGGCGTTGAGCATTGTCAATTGTACTGGACAAAGGAGAGAGAGAGGACACAATTGACGTTGAGCTTTACCGACTATACTGTATAGAGGAGAGAGAGGACACAATTGGCACTAAGCTTTGTCTGTTGTGTCAAAAGAAGGGGATAAAGCATGGGAAGAAGAGAGAGAAATAGAGATAGAGATAAGAAAAAAAGAGATAGTGATGAGAACAAGAGAGAGATAGAGATGAGAAGAAGAGAGAGAGATAGAGATGAGAAGAAAAGAGATAGGGATGAGAAGAAGAGAGAGAAAGAGATAAGGATGAGAAGAATATAGAGAGATAGAGATGAGAAAAGAGGGGAAGAGAGAGAAAGAAAAAGTAAGAAGGGAGGAGAGAGAAAGAGAAAGAAGAGGAGAGAGAAAGAGGGGAGGATAAAGAAAAAGAGAGAACGGAGGAGAGAAAAAGAGAAAGAAGAGGAGAGAGAAAGAGGGGAGGAGAGAGAAAGTTATCTTATTGAAGGTACCGACCTTTTTCTTCTCTCTCCTCTCTCTCTCCAAGACGCACCTAAGAACTCAAGAAGACATTGAAACTTTATTGATGGTTGTGTGAAATGAATGGAGGGTCGTTTTACAATTTGACTTTGCATGTTTATATAGAATTGGGCCCAAACATGGGTGGACGCCCAAAAACTACCTGAAATTGAAGATAATTACAATTTAATTGAATTAAAATAAATTCTAAAAATGGGTGGAAAAGGATTGTTTATCCCCTGCCTAACAATGTGTGGAATTTCATAATAGTCCCTGCTGTTGCCCGAGAACTTGCATGATCTTCCATGACTGATCCGGCGTTGCTTTGATGCCCGTTTGTTCGAAAGATGATGGTTTTCTTGTAGGGCTCGGCATGGTGATCTATTTGATACCAACTTCAAGCCATGAATCATGTTTTTTAGCCATGATCATGAGACTTGAATTTTGGATGAATCTTGAAAACTTTGGATCGATTGTGTACTTGTTCTTTGATGTTTTTCTTTCGTTTCTTCGTTAAATTACACTGATCATGCCGTCATGATCACGTTGCAAAAAGCACGGCTTGATTTTGTGTCTGCATGAAGATTTCATCGTCTTGGATTTTTGGCTGGAATCTTGAAATCCGACCATCGAAATTTACAGAGGCTTCGACGCCATCGTGTGTAAAATCAAACCATTCATTATACGTGAGGTTCGGACCAGAGATAGCCTCGAACCTTATACACATAATGCAATTGGTTTCATGCCGATCGGGTATGTGAGCATCGTGATTTGACTACCGGAGTGCGGCGTGCTGCTGTTGAATTTTCTGCAAGTTTCTTCACGGATCAGAAACTTCTAGACGGGCATTGTCACGAGGCGTACCATATATTGAAACGCTAGTTTTGATGCGACGAACATACTCACAAAATTTGAGCGTAATCTGACTTGAATTGAGTGAGATATGGACCCCGAAAGTCACTGCCCGTGATTATAAAAACAACCACCCTTAATGGTGTTTTGGTGCAGGATGGCCATACAGGAATAGTGTGTGGCCTACCCCTTTTAAGTATTTTACCCATAACTTTGTCTTGAAGTGCCTGATTAAGTCGAAACTTGACCCATAGGGGTTTTAGACTGTGCCGGATCCAATGGCAGTGGTCACAAACTATTTGACACATCAAAAATATAGTTCTAGTTACGGGGTCCATTTCAGGATGCTAGAGGTCAATTTTTGTCGAAACTGTTTCTTTGTGTTCACTACCTTAGAAATGTCTGATTGTGATAAAACTTGGCAGGTGACCTTTTGGAGTGCTAATAAAGGTCTTGACCAATTCTGTGGTCATTCTGAGATTGTCAAAATTTCTACTGTTTTGTAGGCTTTATTGACATGCTTCCTATTTATTCTGCATCGAGGACCAAGGTGCTGAAAAATGTGTTCAAACAATCATCAATAAAGACCACTACAAAATCATCTAGAAAAGGTCTGAACACCATATTCATCAAATCCATGAACACAACGGGGGCATTAGTTAACTCGAATGGCATCATAAGGAACTCATAATGATCGTATCGAGTGCTGAAAGCGGTATTTGGGATGTCACCCTCCATGACTCGCAGTTGGTGATAATTCGATTGAAGATCAATCTTTGAAAACACTTGGGCCCCTTGGAGTTGTTTAAAAAGGTCATCAATCATAGGCAGGGAATACTTATTCTTCACTGTTACTTGATTCAACTGCCTATAGTCGATGCATAACCTCAGGTACCCATCCTTCTGTTTCACAAATAGGACAGATGCACCCCAGGATGGCACGCTAGGTCAGATGAATCCCTTATCCAATAATTCTTGCAACTTCTCTTTCAACTCTGCTGGAGTCATTCTATACGGAGCTTTAGAAATGGGAACAGTGTCAGAGACTACATCTATCTCAAATTCAATTCCCCTAATTAGAGGTAGGGATGGCAACTCATCTGGGAATACCTCAAGGTACTCTCTTATTACTGGTATCCCTTGTAGTTGGGACTGAACATCTCGATTCTCTATTACATAGGCTAGATACCCCTCACATCTCTTAACTAGGAGGCGAGAGGCCTGAAGAGCAGAAATAAGGTGTAGAGGGGGAGTATCCTTAGTGCCCTCAAGGTGAAGCTCAGTTTGGTCAGGGCGTTTAAAGGTCACCATCTTTTCATGGCAATTGACGGTGGCATGGTGTGTATACAACCAATCCATGCCCAGAATAACATCAAAATAATCCTGAATATCTAGGATGATCAAGTCCACAAGCAGGTCATACGCATCAATTGTAATTCCACACTGTTTATACACTCTATCAGTTTCTATAGAATCCCCCACATGTGTGCATACTACTAGAGTAAAATCAAGACTTGCAGGCTCAACATTTAGATAGCAAGCAAAATGGGGTGCAACAAAAGCATGGGAGGAACTAGGGTTAATTAAGGCACTAGCTTTAACACCACAAATAGAGAACGTACCTCTAATCACCGAGGTGGACACCTTAGCTTGTTGTTCGGTGGGGGAAAATAGTCATCCTTACGTCTTTGGTCGTCCTTTGTCTTCATCATAGGGCAATCCTTAACCCAATGGTTGGGCTTGCCACACATGAGGCACACGTTCTGCTTCTTGTAACATTTAGCGGTCGTGTGCTTGTCCTTTCAGTAATGAGAACAGACCGGGCGTCGATCATTCTCCATGCCACCTGGGAAATTCTTCTTGGCCCTCTGGTTATGCAGGTAAGGTATTGCCCTAACATCCCTCCTTTGAAATTGTCGGGGCTTCTTCCCAAAGTTTCCCGATTGCACGGGCTTCGTCTTTCTTCCCTCATTGATCTATGGTCCTCGCAGTCCCTCCCAAACTTTAGGGTGAGGTCTACCAATGGGGTGTAAACCTTCAAGTTGGTCGACAATACTCTTCCTCTGATATCCGGCCGAAGGCCCCTCTCAAATTTGGTGGCCTTTCACGCCTCGGTGTTAATAATGTGAGGCACATACCTAGACAGCTTTGCAAATTTAGCGGCGTATTGTTCAACTGTCATTCTCCCTTATTGGAGTTCAATAAACTCTATTTCTTTCCTCTCCCTGAAGGAGTTTGGGAAGTATTTCTCGTCAAACGCCGCCAGGAAGTTTTCCCATGTGGTCTCGATTCCTGACTACCTCCAGGATTGCTTAACCAAGTCCCACCAATACTTCGCCTCTCCTTCTAGCATGAAGGCCCCTAATCTGACTCTTTGCTCGTCCGAGCAGTGCAACACTTCCAAGAGCTTCTCTATCTCCCTCTTCTACCTCTCAGCTTTCTCCACCCCTCCGAGCCCTAAGAAGTTGGGGATACCAGTCTTCTGAATCTTTCTATCAGGCTACTATCATTTTGCTTTGGGGTAAGCATAGACTGGGCTGGCATCGACTCCTTCATCATTTGGGTCATTGCCCACAGAGTCCTAAAAAACTCACCGGGCGTATCGGTGTTCTCATTGCTGGAACTTGCATTGTTGGCACAAGTCCTCGACATCTTCAACCTATCACAGGAGCACCCAGCCACTAATTTATCCTAAAACTATTCTAAGGAATCTTCTAAAACTCCCTAGGCTAAGAATCCTATCCCGACTGCTCTGATACCATAACTGTCACGACCCCACCCTTGATCCCTTTACCATACGTGACGAAGGGTGCTTGGGTGCGGGTTCGTAATCTCGATGTAGCGTACATCACTCAGGTCGGAGTGAATTCAATGCTTTAATAACGTGGTAAATAGAGCAAACCATGAAAAATATCTAAATCAATAATTCTAGGTACTAGTGAATAATTAAAATTTAGAGAACCCATACATCATAAAAAGGGCATTAGATAAAGTTCTTCCCAAAATATTACAGTTGAGTCTGGGGCACCCGGGTCCAAACGTACATATTTTCTAAAATAAACAAAATTCAAGTATAGAATGCCCAACCACCTACAAGATCTGAGTTTCTTCTTAAGTGAATTAAGACTTCAACTTCCAACCGTAAAACACGACCTCGGCCTGGCACTGTCAATCTACAAGAGGAGAGATATAGGGGGATGAGCTATAAAGCTCAGTAAGTAGATCTAAATACTATGCATCATTAATGAGTCCATTCAGGCATCATAGTAGTTCCTGCAACTATAAGAAGACACAGTGCTACTATCATGTAAATTAGTAATCAGATCAGTGCATCTATGACAGGCATCATATTCAAACATCATAATTATCATTCATCATTATAAATATCATCATTCTCAGTTACTACTCAAGCATTACCCACTCACTCCTTAGTTCACCTACTCCTGAAGTAGAGGCCCTATCCATCAAGCTAAGCCAATCCCATTGCTTAGGACCTCTACCATATCTCAGGAGGGAGGACAATGACAAGCAGGTAAATCCAGCCAATCTCATTGCTTAGGACCTCTACCATATCTTAGGAGGGAGGGCAATGACAAGTAGGTAAATCCACTTCGTAATGCTCTCATACTCATGCACATGGTCCCCAGTGCGCATTGGAGTTTTTGATAGGCACTTACCTTGCAAGGCACCACTCACTAGTCTCATCATATAAATATTTTTTTGGGTGGGGTGGGGGTGCGACCCTCTCATTCCATTTTTACCTAACCCCATCCTATGATTCAGCGAGTTAAGAAACATTGCTGGCTTCACTTTGTTTGAAGACATTCTTCTACACCATGGGTCCCCGATATGGATTAAAAAGAGAAGCTGGTCAATAAAGCCTGACAAACAATGTAAATTTTGACAGTCTCAGAATGGCCCCAGATCTAGTCATGTTCTTCATAAGGACTTCAAAAAGTTTTCTTCCAAGTTTTGTCACATTTAGACATATCTAAGGCAGTGCAGATTGAGAAACAATTTCGGCAGAATGAGTATCTAACACCCTGAAACGGACCCCATAACTAAAACTATATTTTTTGTGCGTCGAAAAGCTATAGGACCACCCCCATTAGATCCGACACGGTTGAAAATTCCCAGGGATCAAATTTCAAATTAAACAAACACTCCAGGAAGAAGTTATTGGTCAAAGATCAAAACATGAGGAGCAACACACTATTCCTGTGCGACCACCCTACAAGTAATCACCATTAAAGGGGTAGTCATGAATAGTGACTTGTAATGCTCATATCTCACTCGTCTAAAGTCGGATCATGCTCAAATTTTGTGAGCATGTTCGTCTCGTCAAGACGGGTATTTTAAGATGTGGAACACCCCGTGATGACGCCCAAGTGCAGAGAAAAGCTAGAGAGAAGTTGCCAATCTGTGAAGAAAGTTGCAGGAAAATCAATAGTGAAATGCCTCGCTCAAGCGGTCAAATCACGGCGCTCGCGAGCCCGATCGACATAACTAGTTGCATCGCATGCGTAAGGTCCATGACTATCACTGATCTGAACCCCACGCATGATGAACGGTCAGATTTCATACACAACGCCAATGAAATGGTTGCAAATTTCAACACCAAAATTCCAAATTCCGACCAAAACTCCAAAGTTACGAAATCTTGGTTCGGGCATGAAATCAAGCTACATTTATTGCCTTGCGATCGTGACGGTATTCTCAGTGTGATCCAATGAAGAAATCATAGAAAAACATCAAGGAATGAGCACACGATCGATCCGAAGTTTGCAAGATTCATCCAAATTTCAAGTCACATGATCGTGGCTTAAAAATGGCTCGAAGTTGGTATCAAATCGATCACCATGTCGATCCCTACAAGAAAACGGTCATCTTTCGGGCAAACGGACACCAACGCTACCCCGGATCATCCATGAAAGATCACCTACGTTCTAGGGTAGCAGTAGGGACTGTTATGGAATTTCTCCAGTTGTTAGTCATTTTGCACCTTGTTTTCCTATTTTATTTAATTCAATTAAATCTTAATTTTTGGCAATTAGGTTTAATTTTGATCAATCCACCCATGTTTGGGCAAAACTCTATATAAATCACGTACTCTCATTGTACATGGACCAAACTTTGCTTAGTAAAATTTCAATCTTTTCTCATTGTTGGGTTGCATCTTGAGAGAGAGAGGAAGGAGAGAGAAACTTTTAGGTCGGCACCCCTAGGTTTAAGGTAAACCTCTTTCTCTCTCCTCCCTTCTCTCCTCTCTTCTATTCTCTCTCGTCTTCTCTTTCTCTTCCGTCTAAGTTTTTCTCAGAGGCTATGCACGGCAGTGCCAATGCCGTGCACGCCTCTTTCTTCTCCTTTTTTTTCCCTTTCTGTGGTTCCGCAGGTCGTGAATGGCAATGGTAGCACCATGCGTGAGCTTCTTTCTCCCTTTCTTTGTTCGTCTCTATCTCTCAAAGAAGTTCGCAGATGGTGCTGCTCATCACCGTCCGCAGGCGTCCCTCGCCGTTCGCAGGAGTATCATCGCCATCCGCAGGAGTATCCTCTACGTTAAAGATGGCGCTTCTCATCGGCGTCTGTAGGGGTCTCACCCCATTTCGTGCCTATCATAGACGACAATGTCTATCGCCGCCCGCGAAGGGTCGTGGCAGTGTCTATCACCGTCTGCAGGCTTCTTTCGCATGCTCGATGCCTATCGTCGCGCGCAAGCCTCTTTCATGCACTCGGTGCCTATCACCGTGCGCAAGCTTCTTTCGTGCGATCAGTGCCAATCACCGTGTGTAGGCTTCTTTTGTGTGTTCGGTGCCTATCGTCATCTATAGGCTTCTCTTGTGTCCCACACCTTTCGTCGTGCATTTCACGAGAAGCAGTCGTTGTGCGCTTCACAAGAAGCTATCACTGTGCACCTCACCAGAAGCTATCGCTACTCGCAAGGGATGTGCTTCCTTCTCGTGTTGCCAATGACGATGCCTATCATCGCCAGCAAGGGATGCGCTGCCTTCTCGTCTTGCCAATGGCGATGCCTAACGCCGTTTGAAGTTCGCTGCTTGCCCCTTTCACCGTGAGCAGCAGTGTTCAACGTCGTCCAGGGGCCACGACACTGTTACTCCACAGCTTGGGTGGCGATGCTCAACGCCGTCAGGATCCTCCCTCTTTGCTTCTCGCTCCTTCTCTTCATTCTCTTTTCTTCTTTTCTCCTCATTCTCGCTTGACTGGAGGGTAGAATCAATCTAGCACTATCATAGCGGTCTGATTGTTGAGCAGTATTGCCGTCGTGCTAGTCCTAAGTACCATGTCCATCTTGCCGCCACACCAGATTAGGATAGTCATATCGACATTGGTTTAGAGTAGTATTGTCGTCGTGCCTTTCTAAGTTACCATGCCCATCTAGTTACTACTCCGAGTTGGTCACTGTACTAGTCCAACCATCATGCTAGCTCGTCCCCTGGTCAAATTCTCTTCTCTTCTCTTTCTTTATTCGAACCTTCTTCTTCATTACCATAACTTCTCATCTTCTCTGCCATATAAATGTGCATTGCCCTAAGACAAAGGTGGGTCCTTCGGCCCACTTATCTTACAAGTTAACCATGACAGTGTTGTACAAAAAACAAGGAGATTGCAGGTCAAGGGAGGCGATTTTGAACCAGATGAAGCAGCTGAGGGGCTTTTCGTCATGATCTAAGAGGGTGCCCACGTAAGTCAGCCCGAATAAGTTACGGACCCAGGTGAGGTTGGTCCCCACCTCACGAATAAAATTCGTCTCTCACTAATTGGACCCCTGCCCTTGTTCTATGAACAAGGTTCTCGAGAGAGCGATCTCAATCTCAGGTCTTCCGAACCCAAGACATGTGTCACCCGATCACCTAGATCCGAGTAGGCGAGATCGAGGCATCCGACCAGTTTGGCGACAATACTAGGGACTTATTACCCCTTCGTCGATTCGCTCTTGCTTGATCGCATCACCTTTTACTTTTTGCACTATAATGGTATTAAAAAACCTTCAAATTGATCATCTCGACTTTGACTATTGCGGTTATGAAAAAAAAAATTTCAAGCCTTAAAATACTATATATTCTAAAAGGATTGTATACAATAAGACCATTTACATTTAGTACAAGGTGGTCACAATTACTTAAAACCATCCGATGTGAAATCTGATAGCTTGGGCGTATCACAAATTTCTAAAAAATTTCTTTTGAACTTTGAGCTTGGTCAATAAAATAACTGTAGCCACCCAATTTCACATCTAATGGTCAAAATTAATTGTGAGTTTGAGACAACCTTGTATTCAAGATAAATAGTCTCAGTATATATTTTGCATGTTCTAAATATGAAAGATTTAAAAGTTTTGCATTAAATAAGATGGGCAAGCTTTCTATGCTTCTCCTATAACATAGAAGTTCTATCCTCCCCCTTATTCAACCGTCCATTCTAAATGGAGGGCTAAGATTGCCCCAATCACAATGTCACGTCTCTACACTATTTTTATTTTTAATTTTTTTTATAAACTATTTTGATACCAAATTTTGGACTTCCATTCCTCTATTAAACTCGTACTAGCAAAAATATAAAAAAAATATTTTCAATAAAAAAAATGATCAAAATACCCTTGAAAGTTTCAAGAAGTATTTTGGTCATTATATTTTATCAAAAAATATTTTTAATATTTTTCATAGGTGCGCCCCAATGAGAACATGGCACGTACAAAATTTCATATTCATGCAATTTGTATAAAAAAAAACTAAAAATAAAATACATTGAGACATCGAATTTAAGATCAAACGGTGAGTGGCTCTCTTGAACAAAATTGGACGGCTGGATGGTAGGAGGGGATAGAACTTCTATGTTGTTGGAGAAATATAGAAACCTTTCCTAAATAAGATTGTTGACAAAGAGGCCACCTTTTGTGCAAAGGGGTCACAATCATTCTTGGCCCTTAGATTTCAATATGGGTGGTTATAAGAGTACCACTGATTAAACACCAAGTTCAAAAAATTCTCGAACTTAATGACTCACTCTAAGCCATCCAATTTAACATCTAATGAGTGGGAATAGTTGTGACCTTCTTTTACAAAAAGTAAAGGACCTGGTTTCTATGCGGTGAAGCCCACATATGTAGAAATGCGGGTCTCTTAATAAATCTATTTTTGAGATGGATTTTAAGGCTTAATTTTTAAGGACATGTAGTCTCTAACATGGAGATCCTGAATATGAGAAAATAATATATTTAAAAAACTAGAAATAATAATTCTAGTAAAAAAGCATTTGGACCATTAATTTCCATTTTTTTTAGATGGCCAACCTACTTGCATCCATCTTAAAGATGGTGCTTTCCACTTCCTTGAAATGCGGTCCAGCTCGCATGAAACAAATTTTCAAAAGTAAATGATCTCTTTGTAGACAATCTCACAATAAATATGAAGGATATGAAATGGTCAGTTTAGAATCTCAGGGCTGCCAATGGACAGGGCCTTCCTACGGGCTTCCATGCAGGGTTGGCTAACGGGCTGGTAAACGGGTCACTAGCGGGCTCCAGGTCGAGCTTGATGAGCCCGAAATTTGTCCACCGGGCTAGGTTGTCCCTTTTTTAGCCCGTTAGTGTCTTGTATGGGCCCAAATAAAGCCCGGCCCATTTAGCATGCCTCTTTATTTATTTATTTATTTATTAAAAGCTTCATTCTTCAAAATTTTAATGCGTAGAGCAAGGCAATAAACCCATTCTAAAACCCATTTTCTCTCTATTAAAAAAAAATATTAAACCACTCTCTCTCTAGAAACTCAATCTTTTTTCTCTATCTAAAAACCCATTCTCTCTCTATTAAAATCCAATCTCTCTCTCAAAACTCAATATTTCTCTCTCTAAAAACCCAATTTGTTTCTAAATTTCTCTCTAAGAACCCAAAATCTCTTTCTATATGTGAAACCTAGTTCTCTTTCTATCTCTAACAACTTTCTCTCTCTTTAAATCCAATATTTTATTCTATCTCTAAAAAAACATCAACCTCTCCAAAAATAAAAATAAAGGAAAAATTACAAAAACATCCCAAAGACCACACTTTCAATGCAACTTACCCCTACCTTAACTTTTTATCTCATTTTTTCCCCCAAAACAAACTTTCTATGCAAATACCCCCAAGAGAAAAAGTTTATTTTTTAGGTGAAAATGCCCTTCTCGTACACACGTTGACTTTTGGACCCTAGCAGCACATTGTCGAATCTCACTATCGCATTGCCGTATCGCACAAGTGCCAGACCGCCGGACCACCCTTTGCAACTGTCATACCGCCATTTTCAACTGTCGTACTGCCCTTTTCAATTGCTAGACGGCACTTTACACAGTGTCGAAGCCCTACTGCCTGACCAAACT
>NW_006499799.1:1952872-1987607 GCF_000471905.2 Amborella trichopoda
TAATAATAATAATAAATAAATAAATAAGATATAATACTTACATAAAGAAATAATTTTGAATGAGAGTCCAACATACTAATATTATACCATGTGGACTATTTACATAGAGTGGTCCATAAAAGACCACTCCTTATCTTACTCCTTTTAATTAATGGGTTAGCCTTCTCTTTTGTTACCTATAATACCAAAATTAACGTGTTTGGCCCTCTCTCTTGTTACTTTTGACGTGACAGGCTAGTATGCCATCTCCCATTTTATATTATAATCTATTTACCTATTTTATATTTTCATTTAATATTTTATTAACACCTCTTACTTGAGGTGTCATGAAAAATACCTCTCTCTATCTCCTAAACAAATTCTCTCTCTATAACAAAGTCTCTCTCTATCTTGGATGAGCTTTATATATATAAATAAAAAAAGCTCTTTATAGTATGATGGTTCATATAGGCATTATGGTCCTTATGGACCATCACTACTCTTATTCATTTTTTACCCTTTACGTTTTTCTTTCAAGTGCCACGTCCTTTAGTTGACGTGGGTTTTAAACATTACACATTTAATATTAGTACTACACCTCATGTATTAAGTGGAGTTTAATAAAGTAATATAATAATAAGTTTTGAGAAGTTTAATAGAAAGAGGGTAAGGACTCTCGCCCTACAGAACTTCTTTTCTCGCTCTCCCTCTTACAAATGCAGTGAACTCTTTCTCTCTCTAGCCGAATTTTATCGAAAGTTCTCTCTCAAATATTATAGGTAAGTGACCTCATTGTTTTGAAAAATAATCTTTTTAGTCAAACTGTGATATTTTATCTATTGTTAGGAATTTTAAATGCTGTAAATTGTTAGAAATAAATTTATAATTTTCCTGTCTATTTTTCAGAATTTTAAATACTGTAAATTATTAGAAATAAATGTGATATTTCCGCGTTTAGTAAAATTATGAGATTTCCTTCTACTGTTTTTGAATATTTAGACATTGTAAAATTCATATGCAAATGTCTGCCTCATTATTTGAAAAACTAATATTTTTGCACTTGATTGTAGTATTGCCTAGGAAATGATTATTTATAAATTGGTAATTCCATAAATTGTGATACTTCTGTATTTAATTTTGAATTCTCATAAAAGTTCGTCTATTGATACTAAGACTGTTATCACGTTAGATTTCAAGAATGTCCTTCAGAACTATTACTTTTTAGAAATTATTGCACAAAATGTTGAGATGGCTACTTAGAGATATTTCAATAGAAGTGATAGTTATTAAATTGCTTCAAGTGAATTCATGTTAATGTTTTCAATGATACTTCGCATATAGGATATTGTTGTTTTTTGATGTTTAAAGAGTTTCAGAGATAATTTGAGTATAAGTGGACCTGCAGTGATCTTTAAGACCTATCCGATTATGTCGGTAGGGACTATTTGGACTCATCCTGGACATCGGTGAGGTATGTTTGGACCTGCAGGGATTGTTTAGACCTATCTGGAAGGGGTTGTTTGGACTCATCCGGTCCGGTGAGGTATGTTTAGACCTGCAGGGGTTTTTTGAACCCATCAGGACGCTGGTGGGGTATATAGGTGATCTACTTGGGACGCCAGTAGGGTATTTTATGAAATCATTTGAAAATGTATCTCTGTTAAAATGTTTATATGCATTTCCATCATTTGGATTATGTTTAGCTGTGGATTTGTGAAAGTGCAATTGTTAAATGCTTTTGCTCGAAATTCTTTCTCAGGTTGTTTTTTTTTTACATACATTCTTCAGAAAATGTTTATATCTTCCAATCATGATTATTTTTAGGACCATGATGATCACTTACTGAGTAGCCAAACTCACCAAACTATGGTAAGTATTTTTCAGGGTAATAATAGTCTCATAGTTAAATGCACATCAGGACCAGCTTGTGAAGAAGATGCAGTCATGTAATAACTAAATTCGCCTTTGTAACTTTTGTTTAACTTCACCACTATAAATTTTTGTTCTATCAACAGATGTATACCTAGCCTTCATGTTAATACCAGTTGTAAGCAAACTTTGTACAAATTTTAATTAATAGAAAAATTTGCTTTATTACAATATATATTAATAGGAATTTGAATTTTTCTTAACATAAGAATAGTCTGTCACACCTCGAGAATATTAAAAATCTTGGGGCGTGACAACAGTGTTGGAGCGCTACTGCCAGACCGCACTTACACCGTGACGAAGCCCCTTATTTTGGTGGGAGAGGAGAGAGAAGCGTAGGTAAGGTCAAAATAAGGGAGAGTAGTTTAGGTATTTTTTTATTTTTTATGTGGTTGGGGTTTTTGCATAGAAAATATATTTTGAAAATATAAGTGAGAGAAAAAGTTAGATCTGGGTAAGTTATGTAAAAAATGTCGTCTTGATTTTTTTTCTTTTTTTTTGTTGATAACTTTTCCAAAAATAAAAGCATCCTCTCCACTTCTCCCCGCCCTCAACTAAAACTACCTGACCCTCACCTAAAACTACCTGACCCTCTAAACAATACCGGCAGTTTAGAGAGAGAGCTTTACGACACGGCCTTCGCCGTTTCAATGGGTGGACGCTTGTGGCAGGGGTGAAAAAAAAGGTGCGCACGGTAAGAGACGACTCAGAGCAACGAACCGCATGAGAGAAAACATGCCACAATTCCAATTCCAATCCGCCATGAACAACAGAAACGCCCAAAACCCAAACCCCATCCCTCTAAACGCCAGTACTTTCTCTCTTTAAAACTCGAGTCACAAAAAACCAAGCATCCCAAATCCCATCTCTGTAAAAACCATCCATCTTTCTCTTTAAGCTTCAACACTGAAAGTTCAGAGCTGAAAACCCCAAAACCCATCTCTCTCTTTAAACTGTAAACTAAAAACTAACCAATGCCACCTCTCTGCAGGGTTCTCTCTCTGTACATCCTAAAAATCTCGTCTCTTTCCTACTGTTTGCTTTCTCTCTCTAAAACCGTTCTACCACTCCCACCCCCTCTCCAAAACCTTCCCACCACGCCCACTCAGATGGGTTATTCATTCAAAAATCTTAACTCTCCTGCTACTCTCTCTTGTTGGGGAATTGCATATTTTTTTGTTTTATTTCTATCTTTTTGTAGTTTTTGGTTTTTTGTTGAGATCCAAATCCTAAAGTTTTTGGTCTGTTAAGAATTGAAGAAAAGGGGAACGGTCTGGATTGGGAAAACAAAGGAGGTTTTTTTAACTAATATTGACAGAGCTGTGGGCACAGAGAGTTTACAGAATTTTAATTTTCTTTTATTTTTCAATTCTAAAAAGTACTGGAAGAAAATTGTGAAGAGATTCGGAATAAAAAAAAAACCAAAGGGCGAGGCCCAATTGGCCTAACGGAACTTTTATTGGGTCAGGGTCTTACACATTTTATCCGTGTCGGGCGTCCACGTATGTTTTCGGGTCTACACGTCCGGACCGTTACTGGTCCAGCCCGGAACAATTATGGCCTTCATCGAGCCTAGGGTTGGTCGGGATGGCCCGGAACAGTTCCGTGCTTCATCGGACTTCGGTCCGGTCTGGAACAGTTCCTTGCCGGTCCAGCCCGGAACAGTTCTGGTCTTGACCGGGCCTCCACCCGGTCCGGTCTGGGCCCTTCCTATTGGCAGCCCTAGTATAGATACCCCACAGGGCTTGAAATCTTAAATATTTTTTTGCAACCATATCGATTTAAAAGTTTACAAGGTAAAGAACTTCACTTATTTTGAGGGGTTAGGCCCGTAGAAAACATACTCGTAGAAGAACAAAGTAGCTTGTTGCCACTGTTCCACCCTATTCAAATTGCAAGCTTTTCCCCATTCCTCGCTGATCTCTGTCTCTCTCATGGAAACTGTGATTTCTGTGTCTCTCTCATAGAAACTGTGGCATACATATATTGGAGATTCTTCACCGCCCCTTATATGCTCACATAATGTAAGTTTACTATCCTTCCTCTTTCTTATCCTTTATATTTAATACAGAACTTTGTATAAGTACGATCAATTTCTCGCTGGTCTCTTCTCTCCCTGCTGTTGTTTTTTTTTTTTTTTTTATGGATTGTAATTTCGTTTTCTTTGGAACTATTGCTTCAACTGTAACTACTGCCTTAAGTTACCCATCTTTAATTTCTTTGTTAATTATCCTATTTTTAACTGCAACTCTTACATGAACCAATTTATGAGTTTGTCCTCCCTTTTCGGTTCCTTGTTCCTCCCCTGTTTAAAGAGCAAAACGTCATCCCTTTCATGGTTACAGAAAGGTTCTTGCTCTGCCAACTTGAATTCGTTGATTCCCTGCAGAAATTGAAACTTGATTAACATGCGCACAACTCCATGCACCGATTCCTCTAATCTCAACAAATCACGAGCACAAAATTATGCTTTTAGGAAGTTGCAGGGCCCAAACTGCTCCTACCACCGAACTTGACCGAAGTAGGGACTTTGGACTAGTTTGGCCTTTCTTTCCTCTCTTGCTTCACTGAAGATGAGACCACTTGGATGTTCCTCCATCAATAGTAATTGCTGTTTTCCGTATTGTGATTATAAGTAGCCCCTCTATGGATGAACTATCTAACCATGGCTAAATTTGGATGGACGGTAGTGCCTACCTGTTTTTCTGAGTTTGATTTATTAGGTGTTTTAGGATTTTATATTCACATTTGCCATTTGAAGCTCTCAAACTTCAAAATATTAACCCACCTCATTTTGGGCTTATTTGTCTTGTTGTTGCCAATTTTGTTGTCACTATTGCACACACATATATTACAACTTCTAAATGGGATCTTACTGTCTTCATATTTTGCCAAAGAAGTTGTTTGAACAAAATAGATTTCATTACTTGAAGCAAATGGAGTTTGGTGTTGACAAATGAATGGCAGTTTCAATTTTGTAAAATGCAACTTCAACAACCGCAAGAACATGCACAACAATGATGGCGACAACAACAGCAGCAACAATAATGACAAACTACAACATGGACGATAACAACAAAAACAACACCAACAACAATAACACGAGAACAACAATGACAATGTACGATGACAATGACAACATGAGAACATAACAATGCTGAATTCTGAATTATTTTATTTGAATTTCTGACATTTGAATATGGGCTTTAATTTTAGGTTAAAGAGTGTTGATGAGCTGAACAAAATCAATCATGTTGAGGTGGAGTGTGTGTTCATTGGAGCTGGATGCAACAGACTTGTCAACACTGTTGCTTGGGGTGCATGTGACTTAGTCGCTTTTGGTGCTCAAAATGCAGTTGCTATCTTGTGCCCAAAGGTTTTATATGTGTACTGTCTTTTATTTTCTAGAAGTTGTTCGCTCAAAATTCCATTTGAAGTTGTTCTCATTGTATGGTGTAACTTTAATGTTGTTCGACAGAGTGCACAAATTGTGACTACACTTCCAGGACACAATGCAGTTGTAAATTGTACTGAATGGATACCTTGTAATTATGATGTTTCTAAAGGTATGGCCTTTTCTTGTTTGAAATTCAATGCTGTGAGTTAATTTGTGAGATAAGGGAAGCACGTCTTTTGATAGGTGAAATCTGTGTTTTTTCCTTTCAACCCCCCCTCTTCTCTCACCTCTCTCTGCCCTTATTTCGCATTCTATTAGGTATTACCGTTTATCATTGATTATTGTTACTTTTATTCTTTTTTGTGGTTGCTTGCATTGATAAATATTAATTGCTTTGGATACTAACCTTCAACTTTGGACTGATTCTGTTGACAATTTTCAAAGAGAACTTGACAGTTTTAGTGCGATTTATAAAATTTATTGGAGGAAATTGTGTACTTGCTCATTGAAATTAAGGCTCTTAAAGAAATAACAGAAGTACTGTTAAGGTGATAAAGGCCAGTAGTGTATTTTACCACTTACCACAAAGAGTCTGGCGTAGAATCTTTGGGATGCCTACTCATATTTGACCTTCTTGAATGAATAGCACATATGGGTGGTTTTTTTGGGGGATTACTTCCTATTAAATAAATATCATATACAGCATAGTTCAGCCATCTCTTTACGGATATGAGACCTAGGGGATTTGATTAATCTCCAAATTCTTTTAATCAAGATTTTCATTTTCCATTGGGGCACTCGAGGTTTTTGCTTATGGAATTTTAGCTGGCCCTTGGATTTTCATGTTCTTCTGAAGTTCACATCATGGAAGCCTATTTCAAGCCCTCACCTAGTTGAACTTTGGTACCCATAGTATGCCTCATAGTTAGCAAGTCTCCAATTAAAACGCGATTTTTTTTAAAAAAAATTGAAATCTGTTAAGAACTCCGAGTTTTCTAAAGATCTTAAAAAAATCACTCTTTTTAATGGAACCGATATAAATCCGTATTTGATATATACTTTTTTAAAAGAAATAACTTTTCAAAAAGTCTTCTTTTGTATAGATTTATTAAAACTTCTTTTCTCTTCATTGACTTAATATCTTCACACATTAAAAGTGGGACTAAAAAGTCTTCTTTTGTATAGATTTATTGAAACTTCTTTTCTCTTCATTGACTTAATATCTTCACACATTAAAAGTGGGACTAAATTGAGAATCTTGATTTGATAAAAAATTCCGTAATAAATTTTCTTAAATATGAGCAATATATTCCCAAAAAATAATCTATCAATCTTAAAATAATAGGCAGATTTCGAGTAAGAATAACCCAACTAAAAATCTTCTCTCTCTAAACTAAAGCATCAATATGGAGAGCAAGAGAGATCAGTGACAACTAAAAACTTAGGGAGCTAGGAATTCAGGGTGAGAATCGAATATTTAGATTTTCTTAAGCATTTTGTTGCTTTCTTTCTATGTATAAAAATTTGATTAATTTCACCTTTTTCAATTTTTTTTATTGGTGTAAAACAACACATTTTGGATGGGCCACTATTTTACATATTTGATTTTTTTTTGGGTGAATACATTTTTGAGTTTTTGTGTTTTAGTGAACTACAATCCTATACTAAGGGTCTTATGTGGTTTTTTCAAGTATTACCCAATTAATGTTAGGTAAGGAGATAAAATGATTGTTCAATAACTGTAATGTATTTGTTTCATTCTATCTTTTTTAGTTGAAAGCGAAATATTTTAGATACTTTAACTTACCTCTAATGTTTGGCGTGTTAGCTCTGTTGTGGTGATAGTTGATGCACAGTTGATAACCTAACGCACAGTTGATAGCTTTAATGCACAATTGATAGCTTTAACGCACAGTCGATAGCTTTAACTCACAGTCGATAGCTTTAACGCACATGCGATAGCTTTAATGAACAGTCGATAGCTTAACACACAGTTGATAGCTTAACGCACACCCGATAAGTCTAACTGATACCCGATAAATCTGACTGTCACTCGATAAGTGTAACTTATGATCGATAAGTCTAATGTACGCTCGATAAGCCTTTCACTATTTCACATCTTGGAAAAAATTAGACACCACCTCGCCTAGACTGGGATAAAGCCTGAATAGAACTAGAACGCTCCCAGTACCAGTCGGACTCTCGTAGGAATCAGATTTGGATTCAGAGGTTATATCAGGAAATTGAAACACTTCTAGTACTAGGCGGATTCCTGTAGGAATCAGAGTAGGATTCCGAGGTTAAATGAAGTGGCAATAAAACTCTGAGATTCGAAAGAACGAGAGGAGCTCGCTTTCTTCGAAGTGTTGATCACCCCCTACCCGGTACAAAACCGAGATGCAATAGGGTATTTGGTAAATACACCCCTAGGCTACTGCCAGATCAAAATCTATCAGAGTTACTGAGTTGCATGCTCAAAAACTCTCAAAATTCACAACAACAAGATTGATCTCACTCAATGAAAGATGAAACATCAAGAAATAACTTCTATGAGTTCATTGTGCATTTGAAACACCTCATGCCCCACTTTAATGGTTGCTGGTTTTTGCCTTTAGTCTCACACCCCTCACACTCCCAAGCTCGTACTTCTCCCTTGTGCTTTCTCTCTCTTCCCCAAAGCTTAAATACTAAAAAACTAATATTATATTGGAAGGTAGAGAATTGTCAATACATGCAAGAGGGAGAGAGACACTTGGAGAGAGAGACTTGCCATGTGTTAAGGCACGTGGCCTTTGGAAGGAGAGGGAGAAGGATGGTGAGGTCATCATGTGCAAAACACCATTAAAAGCAAATAGGACAAAAGCAAAAAGATGGGAGAATAAAAGTGGTGGTCCAAAGACTTCTCGAGCTCCTCTCGTGCCTCCAGATCCCCTGTTTTTAGGTTCTGTGTTTGGGAGTTCATGTCCACTGTGATTTTTGGTAAACCATGGTGAGACGCCCAATTTCAAACTGTTAAACCCCCCCATCTTGGTAAAATTCGGTGCAAACGGGTTCTGGCGAATACACTCTCAGGATATAGCCAGATCGAAAAATTATTCTTGAGTCCCTGAGTTGCTCACTCATGTGAACTGTACAAAATCACAGCTATAAAATACTGATATGTCTTTCCAACTGGTATGATACTATAAACATCTATTGAAAATAAACATCTCTCTCACTACAAAAACATCATCCAATCGGTATACTACATTAAAACATCGATTGGGAAAAAATGAAGCATATACATGATCATCCCGCGCCAAAATATATCATTAAATATAACATAACATGTTACTTGAAATTTACGCGAGACTAGTGCTTCACTGTCTCTAACTAGAGAGAGAATGCTCACTAAATCCGTAAAAACCTCACACCTTACTTCCCATGAGCTCCCTGGTTTTGTTAAGCCTCCCCTTTCTCATTCGTACCTCTCATTCCTCTCCCTCTTTCTCTTTCATCCCAAAAGCCTAATATAAGAGAAATAATATAGTTTATTAGGACACATGACAAGTGTCAAGAAGAGGATGAGCATGAGGGGCAAGTGGAGAGAGTGAGGTGCCACGTGTATGGGCCCGTTGTTGCACAGGAGAGGGAAGAGGGGAGGTGAGGTAATCATAAGGTAAGGAATAATAAATGCACGGAAGATAAAGCAAAAGATGGGAGAGAAGAAAAATGAAGTGACAACATTGGTTTTTCTCTTTCAAATTCACTGTAAATATCTCCCCAAAATCCTTTTCCCTCCTTTATGGAATAAAAAAAACCATTTTTCTGTTGGCCGAAGGTTTTCTTCTTTCCTCGTCTCAGGGCATCAAGGTGCCTGCATAGGTGCCTAGGCATGGTTGGGTGCCTTGGCAGGGCCTTGCTCTCGTAGGTGGGCACCTGCCCAGGCTAGTTTGATTAAGTGCGTAGGCATGGTTGGGTGCCTTGGCAGGGCCTTGCTCTCTTTTAGTAATGCAGCCTAACTCAATGCATTTGATAGTGTTGATAATAATTTGTTCAATGAATCTTTCAAAATCTGAAGACTACCATCCACACCAATTTCTGCAGGATGAATATTCCAAATATCATTAATTCAAAGACTTAGTAACTATTATTGTTATTATCTTTCTAGCAGTAACAAACTTCTGTAGTGTCCATTTTTTCATTCATCAACAGATTTACTTTATGGCTTCTTAGATTTGAGTAATTCCTATTATTCAGGAAACTAATTTATTTAATAAATGGATTGGTTCATAATAATGTTCATAGTTTGGCATGCCGATGAGCATTTTCTTCTTTCTGGAAGTGCTGATGCAAGTATCATCCTATGGGCAGTCCTCCTTAAAGAAAGAAAGGTACTTAATTTTATGGTTGAAAAGTTTGTCTAGTTTCCTCAAATTGACAAATTCGCTAGTAATATGATTGTTTTACCAATTTTGCTGCTATATGTTTATATTTGTCTTTCTTCACAGTGGAGGCAAGTCTTACAAATAGAGAAACCACACCAAAGAGGGGTGACATGCATTGCTGGGCTCACACTTTCCCCATCTCTTGCTTTATTTGCTTCTACATCATCAGATTGTACTGTTTGTGTATGGGAAATTGTCCTTCCATCTACTGCTGGTGGTAAGTTGAACAACTAGCTTACTGGAGTTTGATTAACTTTAGGTTACACTCCATGGCTGTCAGTTACTTCCATATTGTAGTTGCTGGGTGATGCACAAAATTTTATTGTCCTTCTTTTGTGGTATTAAGGAATTGAATGCTGACATTATACAATATTTAAGCACAGAACTCTTACTTCGCACCTGCTATTGCCAAATCTTGAGGCATTCCGAGTTGTTATGGAAAGAGTTAGGTTGTGTATGCTTTTGAAAGTTGTTTGATATATTGTTCAACATGCTACATAGTAGACATGCTTGTGATATGTTGGTTAAGTTTCTTGATAATCACATTCTTGATTGGTTTAGGGTTGGTTCCCCTATGTGACTTCGATTCTTGTCCATTGTTCTTGGCATGATTCTACCCGAAACACTATTCTAGAATGTCGCAATGATGTCATGCTAGTTCCATAAACTAGGATGTCAGAAAGCTGCCTCTTTCCATAACTTCATAACATCATAAACTAGGATGTCAGAAAGCTGCCTCTTTCTCATACAGATGTCAGCAATGCCGGCAACATTTTGTAGGGTAAAAAGTCCCCATTCTGGCCACATGGATGTTCCTAAATTTTGGTGATTTTTTGAGGATGTTTAGACTATGTTTTTTAGGGCATTTTGGGATTTTTTAGCACTAAGATTTTATTGTCATTTTCGTCCAGCATTTGGGCTGTTTGGTCTTTTCCTCTTAAGCTAGTGCTGTGACTTTATTATTATTATTATTATTAATTTTTGAGTGACCAGGATGATAAATCTTGGATGGCTGAGATTTAAAGGTTTTTCTTTGTTTTATCAGAACTGTATAAACTTATGAAAATTGGATGCTAATTCATTACTGAAATTTCCTGTGTGACTGGAATATCATCCCCAGGAGACTTCTATTTAGGGATATGTGTTTATGTTGCATTCTTTACATTTTTGTGGCTTTGATTTAAGTACAAGTACATAAGAGCTAAACATATGAAATCTCTTAATGTTTGTTGATGTGGGTGACGATGTAATACTGTGATAATAGTTACAAAAGATCTCATGAGAAGTGAGGTAGTGGCAGGCCACATGTCACCAAAGGTAGAAATCCAAAAAATAGTCCAATAAAGGAAGTGTAGGCATCCCACATTTTGGGGGCTCAAGCGGTCTTAATTTTTCTATCACAAATTAGAGAAAAATATTAACTTCAAGAGTTGCTAAAGATAGAAAGAAAAGAGAGAGAGGAGGGAAGAAGAGAAGGAAGGATTGAAGAGAAAAAATAGGCATTGGGGTGAGGATAAGAAAAAGGATAGTGTAGAGATGTTGGGGTGGAAAGGAAGTAGAAAGTTGGGAGGGGAAGAGAGGAATAAGAAACATAGGCAGGAAGGAGGCCTATAACATGGTGGGAGGCAGAGAGGCCTATTCCCCTTTATTTTTCTTATTTTTTATTTTTGGGTGGTGAGAGAGAGAGAGAGAGAGAGAGAGAGAGAGCCACCATAAAGACAGAGAGGGGATAAATGGGTTAAAAGAAAATGAGACAACAAACTTCAAGTGGTGTGGGCACCACCTTCTGCAGTGCCCTTCCTTAGACAGAGCATCGGCTGCCTGAATTGGCTTCCTGCCAAATATGACGGAAGATGGCTTGAGGATGACTGCAAAGATGAACGACCTGATCAACTATAGGAACTGTCTCCATGGGTATTGGCTTCTCCTATTGGCTCACAAGATGACGTACTCAGAGTCCTCATCCACTATAAGATTTTCACTCCAAGCTGGGTTAAACCTCTTTAATCCTTTGAGCAGTGCATTCGCCTAAGCCTTGGTGGATTCAGCTGTCCCAAGGTAGCTGTGGAAAGAGGAAATGTGTTTGCCTTTGAGTTTCTTAATGACTATGATGTGAAAATGCGGGAAAATTAATAAACATCAAACTTAGGCTGTCTATTTGAATATGATGCTTCTACGATTATTTACAAGGACCATAGAAGATTTGAATAACAAGGCCATAAACTACTTGAATAACAAGACAATAAACAACATCAATAGGGGAAAATTATTTAAAAAACATCTATATGAGAAAATTCCAGAGTCCAAAGCTTCACCTAGTTTAACTCAGTAAGAACAAGACAGATGTCGATATGGAGAAACCAAGATCCACCTGGTGGACAATCGATAAACTGTCTTATTTGTTGAACTCAAAAACTTTTTGTAGTGTCATATTCATGAATCGTGATACAGTAGGCGGCCTTCTTGTTGGTAGTGTTACTGTGATACTTGGCCTGGTGTCGGATTTCCACGTGTCAACAGTTCGGTGCTTGTCAACACTCTTTTGCACGGGAGAGTAATTTGAGCATAGGAAATGACTTGAGCAGGGCTTGAAGTTGCAACCCTTTGAAGGGAGATTGTTCACTTATTTATTCTATCATGTAAGCCATGAGTTTGCGTATATGACTTTTTGTCAAACTTCTGCTATTTAAACAAATGCTTCGTGGTTTTGCTAGATCAAAATAAATGTGCCAACTTATCAAGCCGTACTTAGTTTTGGACCGAAGTTTCTCATAGCTTAGATGCATGTGGAACACTGGTGTGTCATGTTCATTTTTTAACTGCTTGTGGGAGCTCCAAACCAGTACTACTTTACACCTTTGAAAAGAAAGAAAAATAGTTAAAAGGGAAAAGAAGCAAACTCAGTACCCAGAGACGGCCTCGACTATATCTTATACTGTTTAATTCCTACCATGTCATCCCTTCGCTTTGGTTTGCACAAACCACAGGCTTTATGTATTAGCTATCCAAAGGATCTCTCGCCTGGTTCATCTCCAAACTAAGAAATTTCTTTTCATTAGATTTCTTGGTCCAAAGGTTCACATAACTGCTTACCCATCCATGGAATCAATATGTGCAACCCTGTTTGAGCTGACTTAATGAGCTCTTCCAATTTGGATTTTATTTTATTTTTTATGTTTTATTTTGATAGATAACAAATAGGTAAAGCAGTGGAATATGTCAACTTCCTTGGGTTTACCTAGGGACAAAGCAAAAAGTGACAATGGAAAAAGGAAGAACGAAAGGGGAAAAAATCTGGGAAAATCCATTCTCAAAGACAAAATCTGGGAAAATCTCTGTTTGTCCAATTTTGCTTTGTGGGGTCTGCAAAATTTCCATCATTTGGCTTATAAACTAGTCCTCAAGGTCATCATTCTGTTAGTTGAATCTTCTATTAATAATATTTTCCTTTAGAATGGTTTTAATGCTTATGGGTTTCCTTTTGTTATATATTTGTGCATCATTATTATTTGAAAAAAGAATTGTATAGTTCTTTGTTTTATATGCTTGTTAGGTGTATTGCAGTGATGGACCATTTGAAAATTATTACCTGCTCTTGGTCCCTTATCATTCTTCAGTTAACTAAGGTGTGTAGCCGCATGTGGACACTCTTTATCCCTTGAGTTACTATGGGTTACGTACTATCATTGTCATCCAAGCCTCATCCCAAATATTTGTGGTCGCCTACGTGAATCTTATTATGTCATTCTGCTCTATCAAGGGCCATACCTTCAGTACATGGAATGCCCTAGCATGAGCATATAACGTTGGTTTCGGATTCATGATCGGTTTGTGTAAAAGTTACTATAAATTACCTATAATATATAAATTTGATTGCTTAACCACAAAAAACAAACTTGGAAATGCTGACAATGATTGTTTTCCCTAATGGGCTGTTCCCAGTATTTGCCATGCCTCTAATATCTGTGCGGTGCATTTTGCATAAATTCTTTTTTGATTAACCAACGTTTCGAAAGTAACTTTGAGATTAGGCTTTTTCTTTTTTTCTAATAAAATTTTCTGCATTCCTCGGGTTATCAATAAATTTCCTTATAAGCCTCGATCCTTGGCTGGCTGGAACTTAAAATAACAAAGGCTGGCTTAAATTTTCTTTAGTCAGTTTGTGGAAGGTATTGATATTGTTAGTGTGGTTGACCATGCAGGTGGTGCTTCTCCCTTTGGCTCAGTTGTTATGATTGTGTCAATTATGAGATTGATAAATGTGCTTAGTAGAGTCAGTGATTCTATGTTGCTCGATCATTTCCTAGCACGTTCTCTAAAAGAGGCTTCTCATTTATCTTGTGGATTTTGCAGGTGATTGTAAGTTAACATGTCTCAGCAATATAAACATGAGCCCAAGGCCAATGGTTGCCTTGTCTATGGCAGAGCTGCCAGGAAACAGCGGAAATGTAGTTTTGGCAATGGGGGGTCTTGATAACAAGATTCATATTTATTGTGGAGAAAGTTCCAGAAAGGTTTGGGATTTTCCTTCTGTGGATTTATCCGTTGACTTATCCTACTTAATGTTAATCAAGTTCTTTATTTCCCTTTCCTTTCTTCATACAGTTTTCCCTTGCTTGTGAGTTGAAGGGGCACACCGATTGGATCAGAGGTTTGGATATTTCATTACCTGTTTGTATTGGTGGTGAGGAAAGCCTCCTTTTGGCAAGTTCCTCTCAGGACAGAAGTATACGAATATGGAAGATAGCTTTGCATAGAGCTTCTGCCAATAAAAAGGAGAATGGGCTGGGCTTACAATCTTACATTGAAGGTCCAATTTTTAGGTCTGGTCTTATCAGGTTTCAAATTTCTCTTGAATCCCTTCTCATCGGTCATGAAGATTGGGTATACTCAGTGGCATGGCAACCTCCTCTGCATGTGTCTTTACCAGAAAATTGTGAGTGGTGTCAGCCTCTGAGCCTGTTATCTGCATCTATGGACAAAACAATGATGATATGGAGGCCTGAACGCACCTCTGGGCTTTGGATGAATGAGGTTACCGTTGGTGAATTGAGCCATTCTGCTTTAGGGTTTTATGGAGGTCAATGGGGCCCTAAAGGAGAGTCTATTCTTGCACATGGATATGGTGGGTCTTTCCATCTATGGGTGAATGTTGGGGGGGAATCTGAAGATTGGCAGCCTCAACTGGTTCCATCTGGCCACAGTGCAGCAGTGACCGACCTTAGATGGTCTAAATCTGCCAAGTTTTTGCTGTCGGTTAGTCATGATCAGGTACATAGTTGAATGCTAATGCTAATGTTACAGTCTCAGGAAACTGAAATTCATATCTTTGTTGACATTTTTTCAGGCGTTCTATATCAGGCTGCATATTGCTTCTATAGTACTGAACACTTAGATTTCTGACTTAAAGCAGATGGTGCAATTCTCTTTGCTGTTCATCAGGTTTTATTTTGAGTTGACGTCTTACCTGTAATAGCTGGCACTACTAATTTTAATCAATGGAAGAGGAAACTAGAAATAAAGTGCAAATATTTCTAAAACTAGAAATCAAGTGTGTATGTTTTTGTCTGGCTCTATCGTGTTCTGCATGTGTATGATAGCTGTTGCTGATTCCAATGATAGCATATAGAGGGAATATGAAAATCTACATGACTTAAAGATCATACTTATCCTGATATACACCGCGTAATAAACTTCACAGTTTCCAGCCTTTACTAGTCTATTTTATATAACAATTAGCAACAAGTACTAGTCTGTTTTCTTCTTATAGCATGGTATTCTTTGTTCTCATCATAATAACTCTCGTGTCCCAGTGAACCTTTGTTGAAGTATATTAGTTCATTACAATATTATTTTTCCTATATATTTTTCTTGTCGGTATTAAGGAGAACTTTGACGAGTTCCTATTGATTCATGGCGTGATAGACTAGTGAATCTTGCAAAATTATTTCTAAATACAGTTTTTAAGTTGCCCTCATGTAATTGAATATGTATCCAAGAGCCTCAGTCACCTTTTGCTATTATGCATGTAAGCTATTTTCTTCTATTGTAAATTGATATAGTTCATGTGTTTTTGCTTGAAATTTTGGTAGCAACTTTAGCTAAACAACTTCTAAGCTAACCCTAAAAATGGGAAATGACAGACAGCTCGTATTTTTGGTCCATGGGAAAGAGAGAAATGTCTCGGAAAACGAGCTTTATGGCATGAAATAGCTCGTCCACAAGTTCATGGTCATGATATTAACTGTGTTACTATTGTTCAAGGAAAAGGTAATCATCTATTTGTTAGTGGAGCAGATGAAAAAGTTGCAAGAGTGTTCGAAGCTCCTCTGTCCTTTTTGAAGACATTACACCATGGGCTTTTGGGCAGCTCAGTCTGCATGGAAGATACAAATGAAGAAATCCAAATTCTAGGTGCAAATATGTCTGCTCTTGGGCTGTCTCAAAAGCCCGTTTATATTCAAGGTGTGTGATAATGAAGTTTCAGCTACTATTTTTGTTTTGGTTTATACGGCTGTTTTCGCTTTGCTAATTGGAACCTTACATTCTTTAGGTTGTATTCTATAAAAGGAGACGTTAGGATTTGCTTGTGTTTTTGCATCTCTTAAATCTTCACTTGTGTAATGCTGCTGGTTATCAAGTTGCCTTTATTTATTTATTTATTTTATATTGGTTATCTAGTTTCGCTTACTTTCTCAAGGTTATTTTCTATTCTATGGATGATGATGTTGGTACGTGTGTGTGTGGCTCTTATGGCGGAATGTATAATTTTTCTTGGTACATACATGTTGTGAAAGGTGTGACTATGTAGAACTCAAGGTATTAAATTAAAAATTTTATTTTACTTTTATTCAGTATACTTGAATTCCACATACAAAGGCCACTAAATATTGCTGTAAATCAAATTAATACCCTAGATACAACTTAGGATCGTTATTTTTACTGCAAAAAAAATAGAAACTATTCAAGAGCCTTAAACAAACTTCCACTATAGTTTTTAAATACAAAACTGAGATTTACAGAAAATAAGAAATAATTCTGAAAATTAATTAAAACTACTTGGAAGACATACTGGAGGATGCCTGGAGTTACCTGTACAGGTCTTGGTACACCCCACACCCAATTCCCTGACCGATGGCGCACTTTTACTCTTTTAGGTGTTTTTAAAAATTCTGAGATAGAGAAGATTTATAGACAATACTTCTTTTCCTACGGTTTTTAGAAAGCTAAAAAACCAACAATGGTTTATTGAAATCCTATGGGAAGAAAATAGGACCAAACTCGTGAGTTGATCTCTCTCTAGGCTGAGCTTCTCCCATCTTTCATCAAAATATAAGAAACCCCACTTAGGGTTTCATGTCCCATCTTTTGTCTTTTTATTTTCTTTTGATAGAATTTACTCCGATAATTGGAGAGAGACTGGCATGATAAAAAATAGAAGAGAGAGAGGGTGGCATGAATAATAAGAGGAGCCTCTCCCCTTCTTTTAGGTGCGTGAAGAAAAAATAGAGGAGAGAATTGTGGTGTGTGTGTGTGTGTGTGAGAGAGAGAGAGAGAGAGAGAGAGAGAGAGAGAAAGGGAGAGAGATCTTAGGGCATGAGAGAGAAATCTTTTGTAACAAGAGAGGGGGTTGAAATCTTGTTTAAATAGAAACAAGATTTATTTTCTATTTTGAATATGATTCCAATCTAAGTATGCCTCATCCAATTTTTAGTTAGACGTTTAGAATAATTAGGAATGTGGGGTGAGAGATTTAATCAGAGCCATCCATCCCTACAAATCAACCATCATGATTTTAGGTCGAAGGATAGAAACCTTATCCCTTTTAATTTTGACCCAAGTCCAACTCTTTTTCAAATTTAAAATATAACCAATCTTATCATTATCTAGATTTCCTATAATCTAGGATAATCTATATTTTAAAAACTCACTAGGATAGGAAACAAAATCCAATTTAAAATTAAATAGATTTCCTATTCTTAACCAATTTAAAATTTAAACAACACTATGAAAATATACGTTGTGCCCCCTTTTCCCCAAAAAAGTGGCACGCCCACTTTTTCCTATAAAAAAAAATTGGCGTGTGGTCCACTAGGGGTGTATGTGGTCCCCATTCTTAAAAAAAAAACACACACGTGGGGCTGGATCCCTGGTACCACATATGTTATTTTAAGTTCTGCAAATTTCAAAACTATCCTTTTGATGAATATTACAGAAGAAATAATATTTTAAAATTTCGAAAAAAGATTTAAAATTATAATTTTTTTTATAATACCTAAATAAAATATATTAGGAGTGGACTGATACCAATAGGTCAAAAATAACGACAATAAAGGGAACTCCACTTGCCTTAGAAACCATGATCGACTATTGTTTTTTTATTCAACCCAATAAAGACTCATGACCCACAGTTTTATTTCAGGGGCTCATGATTGGCTTATCAAAGTTGGACAATAAGTAGTGGGATCATGATCGTGGAATGTGGATTTCAGTTCTCTCTTTGAAGAGCATGCTTAGCACTTGTCACTAGAGTGCAAAAGAAGCTCTCTCAATATACATGTACACGTGTCCCTTTATAAGACTGCTTCCCAGTAATGCAGCTGTCATATGTACATGCCATGATAAAGTTTGTTGAGGCTTTTACCCTTGCTCTCATAGGCTTACAACTGCACAAAGGAGACCACACAGTTATCCTGACCTACAAATATCATCCCTGGGCATCTCTTCGACCTGAACAAGGGATGATCCACTGCAAACCCTTCTCGGTAGTGCCACATGCCCAGGGATAAGGGTTTTGGACATGACTTGGGCCACCAAACCCTTGGTCAGTTAACACACACTCCCACTAAAGTGTATATTCCACAATGAAATATCATATTTACAAGCTCTCTAGGCTTTTAAAGGCTACAAAACCTCCTACTTAGCCTTTGAAGGCCATACAAATCACTCCCTCTTAATTTCTCTCAAGCCCATCCAAAAACCTTTGCCACCAATCCTTTCGTCGAAGGATATGCTAACATAGCCTCTGTCGGGAGATATGCCATTTGAATGTCTCCTGCTCGGATCTCGTTGCGAATGTGGTAGTAGCACGGCTTTATATGCCTTGATTTCTTGGGAAACCTCGACTCTTTATCATATAAATAGTTCTGACACTCGTGCACTTCATTGAATCAAATTTGAGTTGATTCAGGAACTTCACAACTAAAAAACAGGGTACATACTCTAACTCCATAGTTGAGAGTGTAGTAATATCCTATTTCTTTGAGCACCAACAAACAACGTCATCTGCAAACACGATGATATATCCGGATGATGACCTCATCTCATCTGAATCGCCCTAATAGTTGGCATTTGAATATCCTTGTATCTGTATATCCGTGCCGCCTCCATAAGTGAGTGCATATTCCCTTCAAATATCGTAGTACTCTTTTGATGGCCTTTCAGTGCTCCATGCTTAGATTACTTCGGAACCTGCTAATCAAACTCTTTTAAGGCGATAAAGGGACTTATTGAGTTTACACTCTAGGTTTTCCTTTTCATTTTCTATGAAGCCCTTTAGTTGTCTCATATAAATTTCTTCTTCTCACTCCCCATTCATAAATGCAGTCTTAACAACTATCTGGTGGATTTCGAAGGCGAAATGGACTGCTATAGCTATTAGGATTCTAATGGAAGGGAATTTTGCTGCAAGGGAGAAGGTCTCATCATGAATAATTCCTTCGTTCTGGGTCAAGCCTTTATCAACTAATTTGGATTTGTATTTCTCCAACTTCCCTTTTGAGTTTAATTTCTTCTTATAAATCTACTTACAGCTTATGGGATTTCCATAAGGAGGTAGTTTAACTAGTTCCCAAACATTGTTTTGTTTGATCGAGTTAAATTCATCAATCATGGCGTCTTCCCATTGTGCCTTTTCATTACAAGTTGTGACTTCTTGGTAGGAACAGTTCATGTAGGGATTCTTCTTCAATTCTCTCATAATATTCTCTCAGGTAGGTGAAGAAGTGATGTAGAAGAACTTGAAGAAACCCAGAAAAATTAGCAAGAAGCACACAATTTTGGAGAAACCCTAGGGTTTTTTCCCACTTAGGGCTCAAGCCTTAGGTTTCTTTTACAAGACAGTATTTTTTTCTTAAAGAGGAATACATGAATGACTCTTCGGCCCATCCATGCCCTTATTTATATTGAAAAATTATTGTTTTAGATAATATTTGTCCATACAACTAACTTTTGACCAAAATATTCTAACTTAAGTATAACTTGAAACTAAAGTCTGTAACTTTAATTAAAATATCTAAAAAGTCCCCAGAATTCCTAGAAACTAAAAAACCCTAAAATTAAACCGTAAAACTAAAATCAAAATATACATCCTTTAAAATAGAATAGAAATTGATATATGAGACTGTGTGCTGAGAATTCATGCTTGTAGCATTATGCACTTCTTTTGCACCAACCCTTTTAGGTTCTCCCCGTAATTCATGTTCTACTTGAAAGTTCCATAAATTGGTAACCATCACTGTTTCAAAACTCACGTGGTGAGTTTTTTGAAATCAACTTCATGAAACGTCGTTGTCCTCCTCACCCCCCTCCTCTCAGTTGGGACCAGATCTACGCCCTTTACCCCAAAACCTTTCCCCCTCTTCCTAGACCCCAGCATCTAGCCACCAAAGCCCTTCCCCCGCTTCCTTGGGGTCCTGATCCGCCAGGTGAGGCGTCTAAGCAACCTTACAAGGCAACCTTCTCTCAGGTGGTTACCTTTGCTCCTCCTACCTCAGCTCCGACTGACCCTCCTAATATGCTCTCCCACCCCTTTTCTACCTTGCATCATCCCTACCCCCACTGATGTTTCTGCCCAACTTAAGCTTAAACTCGCCTCCTGTTTAGTGGCCAGGTTTCATCTTACGCGCGACGATGTGCGAGGCATAGAACGATGGGCAAAACGTAACTGGCGTGAACCTTCTCTCACTTGCAGACGCATCTCTGGTGGAGATTTCCTCTTCTTCTTCCCATTCCTTGAGTTTGCTTTGTGTGCCCTTAATGCACCCTCTTCAGCCACCTTCCAAAGCCCTTCTTGCTCGCTTCGGGCATGGGCCCCCTGTCACGGGTCCTTCAGAAAACAACGTGTCTGGCTTACCCTAGACCACGTCCCTCTCCATGCTTGGTCCCCCGCGACCTTCAGGAAAGTAGCGGAAGCTTGCGGCGACCTAGTTTCCATTCACTGGAAGTCGATAGAGTCCCTACCTTTTAGCTCCATTCGCCTTCTTCTGGAGGTGTTGGATATCAGCCTTATCCCCTCTAGCATTTCGCTTGAAGTTGACTCTCTCTTCTGTCGTGTACCTCTCTCGTGGTTGGGAGCTTCGCCACCGTCCTCTTCCTTCTTCTATTAGTCCGCCTCCCCGCCACCCACTGATCCTCATCCCTGGACCACTGTGGAGTGCAACAACCGCTGTTCCAGGAGACGCCACCGACAGGCCTTAGCTCCTTTTCCGAACCTCTCGGTGCGACTCCGGAGCAAGGCTCCCAAACCTCCACTTTCGGCCTCCTGGCAGGCTCGTCGCCAGCATCGGGAATGGCTGGGGTACGGCCCTAGACTCATTAACCCGGCCCTGCAGACTACAAGTGTCCAGTCGCCAGGAACGGAGTCAGCTCTTGCTAGGACCGATATCCTGTCCTCTTCCAGTACCGTTCTCGACGATCCCATTCGAGCCTCTACCCCCCCTAGTCAACCCGGTAAAGAACCCGTCCTCGAACTTGTGCCTGGCTAGTCTGCTTCGTTGTCGGGTTCCACCCTCGGACCCGGCCCTTTCTCATTGTTTGTCTTTGTTTTCCCTCTCGCCGACTCTCCCCCTCCTTTGAATGCCACGTCTCTTGGCGTGCAGCTTTTTTCAGGCCCCGCATTTACTACCCCAGCCCCCTTTCTCTCTTCAGGTGCCACGTCCACTGGCCTCGCTTTAACTCCCCTTGCCCCCTTACTCATCTCGGGTGCCACATCTTTTGTCGTGCAGCCCTCAGCCGCCCACCTGTCGTTGGATGCCTCGTCTTCTATAATGCAGCCCTTAGCCGCCCACCTATCGCACCTGCATTACTACCCTCACCGGCGGACCACTCCCTTAGCACCTGCACCTCCACCTCCTCACCTACCTCCCTTTCCCTGCCTCTTGATGAGCCTCCTTTTCTCTCCCCTCCTCTTGCGGTTGCCTCTTCAACTTCCTCCTTGCCTCCTGATCCCCTTTTTTCTCTTGCTTCTTTTGCTGCCCCTTCATCTTTGGGGGTTTCTCGGCCTTTTCCCCTTCCCTGCGCTTCTCTACCCTGCCATCACTTCTTCGCCTCATTCCTTCTATGTCCTGTGCCCTTTTGGGCTCGGCGTCCCTTTCCACTCTTCCCCTTGAACCTGCCCTGTCTTCTCCCCGTTCTCTTTTGATGGACCGCCCCCCTTTTCTCTCCGGCTTCGAGGCTCCGCACGCCCTAGATCCTTCTTCCCTTGCTTCTGTCTGCTTCCCCTCCTCTTTGGCCCCACTTTCGTCCCCTTCCCCCTTTTTGATCTGGGTTAGCAGGATTCAATCCTCCCACTTTTTCTTTGGTTCTCTCTGTCTGTCCCACCACTCCGTTTCTTACTTCCACTTCTTCTCCTACCTTGCTTCTCCTTACCTCTCTTACCCCTCTCCCCCCCTCTACCCCACCCGTCTCGACGTTTCTCCTCCTCCTCTTCTTCCCCCTGGGGACCTGAACACACCTCCTTTGCCCTTTCTTCTACCTCCCCCCTCTCCCCTCCCCCCTTCTCCTCTGTTACGGCCTGATCCTCCCCTTGCTCCCCCCTGCTCTACCCTTCCCTGTCCCCCCCACCCTTCCTCCCCCTACCAACCTTTTCCCTCCCTTTCCTCTGACCTCTACCCCTCATTTTTTCCTCCCCCCTTCCTCCGGAGCTGGCCTCAGGCTCGCCTGAAGTCCTTGGCACGCCCGTCTCTCCCTCCCCTGCGAGAGATAATGACGACGGGGTCGATGGGGACGGGCACTCGCCCGTCTCTCCCCTGTCTCTCCCCCGTCTGCGAGTGACAACGACGAGGGGGTCGACTGGGACGGGCACGACCGCGACTTGGAAAGAATGAAGGAACTGTTTCGCATTATGGGCTTTCATCATGATGGCCCTGAAGGTCCCTCCACCGGTCTTCCTCATAGATGCTCAGACTCGACAGGAGGTGAGCTTTAAAGGAAAAAGGGAGTTCCTTAACCGCTTCTCTTCTCTCTTATCGTGGCCCCTCTTCTGTAGGCCCCTCGATCACTTTCTCCTGCCCCCCTTTGAGGCGGTCTGCTAGATTAGCCTCTATCTCCTCTCGTTCTCCACCACCATGAAGCTTCTCACATGGAATATTGGAAGCTTGGGACACCCCTCCAAAAGGGAGGCCGTCAAGGACTTGGCCTTGAAACACCGTCCCACTATTCTTGGCCTCACTGAAACCAAGCTACCTGAGCCTTCTCTTCACCTCATTCGCCAAGTATGGGGTAGGGGGCCTTGCCAGTGGGCCTTGTTAGTGGGCCTTGCCAGTGGGCCCTCCTACCTGCGGTAGGGGCTTCAGGGGGAATTTGGGTGATCTGGGCCTCCACAGAACACCTACAATCCTCACATATTGGGTATTTTTCTGTTGCTATTCTCCTGTCTCGCATCTCATATGGCTTAGAATGGAAATTCTCGGCCATTTATGGCCCCTGCGCTTCATCCCTGCGGTCTTGCCTCTGGACTGAACTGGACTTTATGGCTTCCCTTCTTCACTTAGTCTGGTGCTTGGGTGGAGACTTCATTATAACCCGTTGGTTCATGAGAGAAACTCTTGCTCCCACATCTCTCATGGTATGACAGAATTCTCGGACTTCATTTTGAGGAATGATCTCCTAGATATTCCTCTTCAAGGAAACTGCTTCACCTGGTCCAACCACTCCCCCCAACCTACTCTCTCAAAACTCGACAAGTTCCTCCTAGCCCTGAATTGGGAGGAACGTTTTTCGGGATCCCACGCCATGGCACAGCCTGAACCTACTTCTGACCATTGCCCCATCGTTCTCTGCATTCAAGCCCTGAATAGAGGTCCAAAACCTTTCAGATTTGAGTTGGCGTAGTTAGAAGAAAAATTTCTTCATTCATTGATTCGAACTCATTATCTGGCCAGGTAGCGGTTTCAAACTTCAATCTAAAATTCAACTCCTTAAAGCTTCCCTAAAAACTTGGAGTCGATCCATCCCTGGGAATTACTTCCAAGTTAAGTCCTCTCTTCTTTTGTCCATCCAAGAACTTGACCGCCTTTAGGAGTCCCGTCCTCTGACAACCACTGACGCTGACCTAAGAACCCAAACCAAACTTGATTACTTTTCTACCTTAGAAAAAGAAGAGTTCTACTAGTTCCAGAGATCTAGAGTCAATTGGCTCAACGAAGGGGACCATAATATTCGCTTTTTTCACAAGATAGCGAATTGTCGCAGGGGAGAGAATTCAATCTCGATTATCAAATCCAATAATAGATATCTGATTTAGCCGGGAGAAATCAAGTCGGCTATTCTTTCTTTTTTCCAAAACCTTTATGCTGCTCCACGGGGTCCTAGACCTGCCATGGCGGACCTTGACTTCCATACTTTGTCGGAAGAACAAGCTCAATGGCTGGAGCGTCCCTTCTTAGAAGAGGAAGTCTTTTAGATGACCTAGCCAAAGATAAAGCTTCAGGCCCTGACTTTCCGCCCTAACTTCTTGAGTTTCTTCACAGAATTCTTCCACCGGGGAATACTACATAAAGCCATTAATGCCACTTTCATAGCCTTGGTCCCTAAGATGGAAGGGGCTGAGGAACTAGAGGACTTTCGTCCTATCAGTTTACTCAACTCCTCTTATAAAATCCTAGCTAAGGTACTGGCCTCAAGACTACAACAGGTCCTTCCCTTAGCTATCTCATCTTCATAGTCGGCCTTCATTAAAGATGGGCAGATCTTGGACGGTGCGCTAATTGCCCACGAGTGTATCCTCTCTAGGCATTTGGCAAAAAAGCCTGGCTTCATCTTTAAGATTGACTGGGAAAAAGCGTACGACCACGTTGATTGGTCCGTTTTGGATGGGACGATGGCAAGGATGGGTTTCCGAGATCGTTGGAGAAAGTAGATGAGAGGTTGCTACTCTCATCCACACCTTTCGATACTCATCAATAGATTCCCAAAAGGATTCTTCTCTTCCTCGAGGGGTTTACGCCACGGGGACCCCCTTTCCCCTTTCCTCTTTGCCATCTCAGCCGAAGTCTTTAGCCGGTCCTTGTCTCGTGTTTACCGGGCTGGTCTCTTCACAGGTTTCAAAACTTCTCACCGTGGGCCCATTGTGCCGTATCTGCAATATGCAGACGACACTCTGGTATTCCTTGATGCATCTCCCCAAGAAGTGGCTAACTTGAGGCTCTTTTTGAAATGTTTTCAATTGGCAACAGGCTTCAAGGTCAACATGGAAAAATAAAAAATGATGGGTATAGCTATTGCCAATACCCAAATCAGAGAGCTCATTGCAAATTGGGAATGCAAAGTTGAGGACCTCCCAACAACCTATTTGGGCCTACCCCTGGGGCTGGGTAAACCAAAAAAGAGACGTTGCTCACAAGTGATTGACAAGGTTAATAGACGCTTGGCGGGGTGGAAAGGGAGATTCCTCTCTCAAGATGGAAGAATCACTGTAATCAAAGCAACCTTGGCCAATGCACCAGTATACATTATGTAAATTTTTCAAATGCCAGCTTCAGTGGCTCATCGGCTTGATCAACTTATGAGGAACTTTCACTGGTTTGGGCAGGCCCAGAAAACTAAATTCCATTTAATTTCTTGGGGGTTAAAGTCTGCTTACCCAAACAACAGGGGGGGTTGGGGATCAGGCTCTTAAGAAAACACAAATTGGCCCTCTTAGGGAAATGGTGGTGGCGTTTGGCCACTCAAATGGACTCTCTCTGGGCTCAGGTACTACGGAGTAATTACGAGATTCTTGAAAACACTTGGGTGCCATAGAGGAGACCTTGGACCAATGTATCGGAAGCATGGAAATCTTTCACCTCCTCTCTCGCGTTGTTCAAAAAATACATTAGGCTTCATCCAAGAGAAGGAACAAGAGTGCGTTTCTGGTCAGACCTCTGGCTTGGACACGCACCACTGAGGGACCTCTTTTCATCCCTTTACTCTATTGTAACGAGCAGAGATGCCACAATAGAGGAGGAAATGGTATTGGAGGGAGGTCGAAGAACGTGGAACCACTCATTCAGAAGAAACCTCTCTGAGGAGGAAACAAACCACTTCCTCTCCTTGTCGGCACTATTGCACCGTTCTTTCCTCCCTACACAAGGAAGGGATCAGCTAGTATGGTCCCTCGCTTCTTCAGGGATCTTCTCAGTGGCCTCTTTCTACAAGAAACTCATCCAACCTCCCACTTTCCTACTTAATCCCCCTTCGATTCTTTCTTAGGTTTGGCTTACTATAGCACCTTCCAAGATGCAAACATTCAATTGGATAGCGTGCTCCCAAAAGGCACTTACAGTCGATCACCTACAAAAGAAAGGGATCCCAATCCCCAACAGATGCATCATGTGTTTGTGTGAGGAGGAATCCAATCCCCACCTTTTCATCCATTGTAACCTTGCCTACGACCTCTGGAACCTTTTGCTACAACTGTTTGGTGTCCATTGGGTAACACCACTGATGGTCAAAGACCTTATAGCTTTCGATTTTGCTTCTCAATGGCCGAAGGCAGGGAAAATCCTATGGAAGGCTGCGGTGGCAGCAGCCATTTGGGTGATCTGAACAGAAATAAATGCCAGAGTTTTTCAAGGACGGATCTTGGTCCCAACCCTCTTTCACAAGGTTACATCCTCAATAACCTTCTGGGCATCTAACCAACACCTTTTCAAGGGTATCCTAACGAATTCCTTCCTAAGTCATTGAAAGAATATTCTTGTTCACTGACCAAGGAAGGAGAAAAGATCAACCATCTGGAAGCCACCGCTTGACGGAGCCATTAAACTAAACTTCGATGGGTGCTCTTTGGGGAACCTGGCCATGCAGGAGTAGGTGGTGTCTTCAGAGATCACCAATATAATATCCTCTTCACCTACTCCAATATCTTGGCTTTCAAGATTCCCAGTATGCCGAATCAATGGCCCTTCTCAAGGGCCTGCAAAGCTTTGATCGATCTTGGGGGCAAAACCTAATAGTGGAGGGTGATGCTTCAACCGGGAGATCTACACCTCCTTGGTATCTTGCAATGATTTATGATGAGATTGTATACACTTGCAGGGATATGGCTGTCTTCTAGATACCTGTAGAGATCTACGCCTCCTTGGTATCTGGCGAAAGACGGGGCTATGGCTCATGACGAAGACCAGACCCGGTCCTTTTCAGATCTAGACCGCAAAGGATACACTTAGAAGAACACTTTACTGTGCCCGGGCAACCTTTTTTAGCCCATTTTTGTAAGCTCACTGTAAACTTTGTAAGGGGCCAATTTTTGTAAACTCACTGTAAATTTTGTAAGGGGACAATCTTATAACCCTATCTTTTGTACAGGGTCTGTTGACCTATTATTTTTTTCCGAGATTTCAGTCTAGAGGGCACTCTCGGATTAACCCAAAATTGTACCCTCTTTCTCTAAAGCAATACAAAAGTTCACGTTTACCAAAAAAAAAAAAAAAAGAAATTAAAAATAAGTATAATTTTTCCCTCCATCATTCTCCCCTTGTTGGAGAAAACTCGTCTTCAAGTTTTGAAGTGTTTTAAAATGAATTCAGCATCAAAACCACATTCTTTAACCTTCTTTTTTTTGTTCGCTCAAATATTATTCGAGGTAAAAAAAAATTCCTCAAGAAATGGGTCCTGATATGCATATTGAGGAATCCATGCAAATTTATCAAATTCAGTTATTCATGAACTCCCATTGGAAATCATGTAAGATACTCTAAACTCAAATTTCTGGCCTTTAGAGGTTTTCTCAAAATCTATTTGATCACTTTCTGACATCATGGTCATAATTTACAGTTGAAAAGACCACATTTTCACTGTGCCATTCTAATTCCATTGCCCTAAATTTGTTGAACGCTCCTCCTCTTCAATATTGATGAGATCTTCAAAGGGCATGATTTTAATAAGTCCTCCTGCTACTTTCTTTCCATATTTTCCCCCCTCTTCTAAAATATCTTCATCATCATCTTGATCCTTATCATAGATAACATCTCCTAAGAAATCTTGTTCTTTATCTGAGTACATGTCGAAGATTGGTGGTGAATTCCAATCAACAACTCGTTGACTTTCCATGCAATCTATGTCAAAACAAAAAATATCATCCTTCAAATCAAAAACCCTAGAGTGATGTTCCTCACATCTAGGTCATCTGTCACTATTCTCATCACCCGAATCCACATGCGGAGTGCAAAAGTGAAAAGACTTGTACTCATGATCTTCTTGGGCTGAAAGATCACCGTCTTGCCCATTATTGAGGTTCGCGAATTGCTGCGTCAGCTATTGTACTTGCCTTTCAAGTTCTTCAATTCTATCATCTATATCCCCCTTCTATTGCCCCTTCTCGCTGCCATGGGTTTGCAAAATCAGAAACCCTAGGCAAATAATCAACAAAAAAACTGCTGAAATCAACAAGATCTAGGTTGTTTTGGCAAAACTTCAGCCAAAATCAGCAAACCCTAGACCTCACTGTGACTTCTCATCTTTGTTGTTGACCTAGGGTACCATAAAGAGTGGTGCTACCGTAACTCCGTACTTGCTACGATAACTTTTGTACTTGCTTCAGTAACTTCGTGTAGATCGCGGGCTCTGATACCACTTGATGTAGGAGAACTTGAAGAAACCTAGAAAAATCAGCAAGAAGCACACAATTTTGGAGAAACCCTAGGTTTTCTCCATCTAGGGCTCAAGCCTTAAGCTTCGTTTACAAGACAAAGTCTTTCTTTTCTTAAAGAGGAATACATGAATGACTCTCCAACCCATCCATGCCCTTATTTATAATGAAAAGTTAATGTTTTGGACAATATTTGTCCATACAATTAACTTTTGACCAAAAGGTCCTAACTTAAGTATAACTTGAAACTAAAGTCCGTAACTTTAATTAAAATATCCAAAAAGTTCCTAGAATTCCTAGAAACTAAAAGACCTTAGAGTTAAATTCTAAAACTAAAATCAAAATATACATCCTTTAAAATGGAATAGATATTAAAAATAAATATAATTTTTCCCTCCATCAAGAAGTCAGGTTTTCTCCTAATTTGGTTATTTCTCCTAGGATGAGGTAGTTTAGGATCGATGGCCTGACTTGTGTCATTTTCAATCATATGAAACTTGGCTTGTTTCAGAGTGGCACGGCCCTCGAGGAGTTCTTCCTCAAGGAAATGAGCATCCTTACTCTCAAGGACAACTGTGTTAGGATTGTAAAAAGGGTATCCCTTACCATGTGGTGGGTATCCTTTGAAGATGGACTTAATAGTTTTGGGATCTAATTTTGTCATATTTTGATGAGGTATTAGGACATGGGCAAAGCATCCCCACACTCGGAGGTGATCAAGGGATGAAGCACGATCAGTGAAAATCTCATGAGGAGTTCGTAAGACAGCTTTTGTGGGAGTCCAATTAAGGATATAGCTGGCTGTCAAAACTTCTCCCCAAAAATCTAGGGAGAGTTTAACATGTCCCATCATACTCCTCACCATTGCCATTAGGGTTTTATTCCGGCTTTCAGCTACCCATTTTGTCGAGGAGTGTACGACATAGTATACTGATGTATAATACCATGTTTAGTACATAATTCTTTAAATAGTCGTGAGGAATATTCTCCACCCCTACCAGACTTTAATTTTTTGGTTTGTTTCGGTTTCTACCTCAGCTTTATACTCTTTGAACCAGACTAGAGCCTCAGACTTTTCACTTAACAGATAGACATGGCCAAAACAAGAGTGATCATGTATAAAGGTGATAAGGTACCTCTTGCGGCCCTTAGTGGCCACATTCATAGGTCCATAATATCACTATGGATAACCTCTAATATGCTAGTAGCTCTTTGAGCTTTCGCAAAAGATTTCTTAACCAGCTTTCCTTCAACACATGATTCAAGACTTAGTAATTCCTATCTCTTTAATCTCTCCATCAAGGTAGGATTTATGTGCCCTAGTCTCATGTGCCATATGTACGCATCATCATTATGGTTATAGTAACGGGCGGGGGCCTTCTCCTCCACTGACTTACCCCAAAAAAAAAAACAAAAAAAAATCATTATCATTATAGTACAAGACATAAAAAATGTAATTCTTTATTGCAACTGAAAAGAAACCATCTACATGGTGACCATTCATGACTATTTCATTTCCATATTTCACCTCCACCTTATTACCAGTAAAAATGGTGGAGTAGCATGTCTTAGCCAATTTAGCGACCGAAACCAAACTCTTCCTCGTCTCAGGAGCATAAAGAGTTTGCTTTAGGACCATACTTTTGCCATTCTCAAGTTATAGGACAACATCTCCAATCCCCAAATTTCAGCCTTTTCATCCCACCCTTATAGATGGATTGATCCCCAAGCTTGAAATTTCTATACCCATCTTTGGTGTTTGACACATGAGCAGTGGACCCTGAGTCAAAACATCATGACCCCATTTTAGGGTCAGCTAGCATGGTCTCAAGGACCACACAAGCATGCTCCCTATGGCCCTTGGGATTCGTATTCTTAAGTGGTTTGTAATACTTCGCAATGTGCCCAAATTTGTTGCAGTTATAGCACTAAGTATTCTTAAAATCCTTCTTCTTCTTTGGCCCATTATTCCCCTTTTGATTCTAATTTGTTTTGTTCTCTTTTCTTTGCCCTTCTTCTTCTTGAATGAACCGGAGTTGGGTTAAAGGTTTACCAGATTTATGGAGTCATTCAAGGCTGAAGTATCACGAGACAATCTCCTTTCTTCTTCAGCTTTAAGTTTGGTGATGATCTCGTCACACTTCAGCATGCTTAAGGCCCGAAATGAATGTTTCCCATGAGCTTGGCATAGAATTCAGCAACTAGCGCATTTGCATATTTTCTTCCGGCTTAACTTGTGTAGCCTTGAGTTCACGAACTAAAGCTCTGAAATGTTGTATATGCTCGGATAGCTTGCCTCCTTCCTTCATCTTCAAATCTGAATATTGTTTCATAGCCATTGTTTTCCTAGTGAGAGAGGGTGAGGTATAATCGGTCTCAAGTCGTTCATGAATCTCCTTTGCAGTCTTCAGGTGCTCATACTCAAGAGCATGGGTGTTATCCATGGCCATAAGTAGGACATGCTTTGCTCGAATGTTTTTGTGCTCCTACAAAGCATATGCATCTCTTATGAACTGACTTTCATAAGTGTTTCTTCTTAGGACAGGTGGTCCATTAGGGGTGGCACTTGCTCCCCACTCTGAAAAAAAACACACAGACACATGGTGTTGGATCCTTGGTCCCACTTTTGTTATTTTATGTTTTGAAAATTTCATAAATATCCTTTTGATAAATATTAAAATAAAAATAATATTTTAAAATCTGAAAAATATTTAAAAATCATAAAATTTTTTCATCATCATCATTTTAGCCTTTTCCCAATTAGTTAGGGTCGGCTCATAAAAAAAAAAATAATTGGTCTAAGAAGGGTGATGACCTTAAATTTTCCCATAACCCATCCCATGGCCAGTAAGGGGGCATGGTTGTATTTGGTAGGAAGCCAACGTAAAATTTTGCTAAAACCATCATAAAAAAATTTTATAATATCAAAATAGAATATACTAAGAGTGGGTTAGTACCAACGGGTAAGAAATAATGACAATAAGGGCATTCTTCTCGCCCCAGAAACCATGATCCACTATTGTTTTTTTATCCAACCCAACAAAGGCCCATGACCCACAGTCTTATTTCAGGGGCCTTTGATTAGCTTATCAAAGTTGGACAATAAACAATAGGATCATGATCCTGGAATGTGGATTTTAGTTTCCCCTTTTAAAAGCAAGTCTAGCACTTGTCACCACAGTTCAAAGGAGGCTCTTTCTATGCATATGTACATGTGTCCCTCTATAGGACTGCTTCTTATTAATGTGGCTATCATGTGTACATGTTGTGCAGAAGTTTATTGAGGCTTGACCCTTGCTCTCACAGGCCTACAACAACACACAGGAGACCACACAATTCTCTTGGCCTACAAACATCATCCTTGGATATCTCTCCGACCTGAAAAAGGGATGACCCACTGAAGGGCATATTCTACTATAAAATGTCATATTTACAAGCTCTTTAAGCCTTTAAAGGCCACCAACATGTTGTTGGAATTTTGTGACCGTTTAAAGGCCTATGAGAGCATGTAACCAGTTTTACTATAGTGGATCAATGAACTCCAGCGGGAGTATGGTTCAGAGGGACCGAGGTTGGGAATATTGATGCTGAGACTCAAACTAGGCTTGACGAGCTAGGCCAGTTGAGTTCTAATGCCCTAAGTTACCTGGGCTGCTGGGCAAATAGTACAACCGTAAAGGGTTAGCAAGGTTGCCCCTTGATGAGGTCGGAGTTGCCCAGGGTAGTTTGCCAAGGGGCTGTGTGACTTTTGTGTGTGATTGATAGGCTTGAAGGAACGAGGGCGAAATCCTCATCATAGACCATCACACTTCATATATAACATGATAGCCATATCAGGAAGCAAGCACCATTGAGGGTGTTGTGTGTGCATGTACGAGAGATAAAGCCCTATGCACCAAACTGCGATTTGTGCATAGGTCTGTATGACCTAGGCTTGCCCTTGCCCCTTCCCCTACCCCTAGGGGGAATATGTAATCCATAGACTAGGATTGTGTCCTCTCATCTATTGGCTGATTTTGGTAGCTCAATCATGAACCCCTTGTGATGGACTGTGGGTTATGGGAACTGTCGGGTCAGTTTGAGAAAGTGGGTGTGGTTCATGGTCTTTAGTAGAAGATGGAGTGCTTCAATAATTTTGCATTTTTCCTTAACATAGTTGGATACGAATCCCATCAAATTAATTTAGGAATAATTAATTTGACTCTAAATGATCTTTAGATTGATAAAACAAATTTTTAAAAGTCTCGGATATTTTATTTTCTCAAACAGATTCATAAATGAGTTTAAACTGAATTTTTAGTATTTAATTATTCAGAGAGAAAAATAAAGTAGTAAATGATTTCCAAATATCGTTTTATTAATTTTAAAATTATTAATACAAATGGGAGCCCATTATACTAAATGGGCCCCATGAAATTATAGCATATGGGGAAGTGCGTAGTGGCATGCCCCACATAGTGCATCTCGTTCCTATTTTGTGGCATGGAAGTTGGCCATTCAATCAATTCAAGTAAATAAAGTTTTGCAATGAAAGATATTTTGACATTTCAAAGAGGCATGTGTAAGACAATGAAGAAAATAAAAGGAAAGAGAAATATCTTTTCCTTGAATAAAATATTTGATAGGCTTAGGTTAAGGAAGCTGAAAGATAAGGTTCTAGCACCTTCCATTAGATCATGATGGCTGATCTTTGAATTGTGAGGCTAAGATCTCTCACCTGTAAGGTCTCCTATGATCAATGGTCTAGATCTAATCTCCATATGGATGGTTAACCCTATAAACCCTAACCCTAACCATGTTTTTTATATAACGTCTCATATGGGGGTCTCATTCTCCACACCCAAAGTTACATCTCTCTCTCTCCTCTAAGAGCCCCATGCCACTCTCTCTTTGATCTCTCTCATCTCTCTAGTCTCTCTCTAAGACTTATAAAAGTATTGATAAAGAAAGAAAAGAGGGCCATGCCCCCACCATAGAGAGCTTAAAGGGGCACGCCCCATACACAATCTTTGAGCCCTAGCTTTTGTTCCACATTGCTTCTCCATTGAAGGGTTTCTAGCCAAGGCTTCCCATAGTAAGATCTGAGAAAGACTTTGATCCCATGCGCCATCGGAGGAGGAGACCCTAGTGGGGTGTATCAAGTTCAATTGTGTTAATCTTTTGGTACTTTAATTTTTATTTATGAAGTTTGTGTTTCTTGTTCCCAAGTCAATGTTATGTAATTTTTATTCTTGAAATAAAAAAATTGTATTAACTGGCAGCAAGTGAGAATCCATTTTGTGTTTCTTCTTTTTTTGGTTTTGAGTGTATTTTGTATTGTTTGGACCTCTGTAAGTGTTCTAGCATGTAGCGAAAAGAAGAATTTGAACTACATATTAGTTCACCTTGTCCAACTTTCACATGTATTATGTACGAGGGAGTGCCAACTAGTGGAGAGACGAGTGATTTTTTAGTGACAATAGGTCTACATCAGGGGTTAGCATTGAGCCCATATCTCTGTCTTAGTTATAAACGACTTAACTAGGCACCTCCATGATGAGGTACCATGGTGCATGTTTGTAACAATCCTAAACTTTCAAAAAAAAAAAAAAATCTCTTTATAGTATGAGGGTCCATATAGGCATTATGGTCCTTAGGGACCATCACTACTTTTATATCTTTTTACCCTTCACTTTTCTTATCATTTGCCACGTACTTTAGTGGACGAGGGTTGTAAACATTAGAAGCTTATTATTAATGCTACACCTCATGTATGAGGTGGAGGTGTTTTAAAGAATTTAAATAGGATGAAAGGTAAGACGTCGCCTAACAACTCCTTGCTCACTCTCCCTCTTACAAAGGCAGTGAGCTCCTCTCCTTGGCCGAATTTTTTTTATCGAAAGCTGCCTCTCAAATATTATGCGTAAGTGACTTCATTGTCTTGAAGAATAATTCGTTTTTTTTTAAAATGAAATAATTATTTCTGTCTATTATCACGAATTTTAGGCATGGTAAATTTGATGCGCGACCTCATTGTCTCGAAAAATAATCTTTTTAATAAAATTGTGATAATTTATCTATGTTAGAAATTTTAAATGCTATAAATTCTTAGAAATAAATTTATTTATTTTTCTTTTCTAGAAAAGTTTAGATACTGTAAAATTATTAGAAATA
>NW_006499799.1:1988676-2002524 GCF_000471905.2 Amborella trichopoda
CAATTGATTATATCATTGTCTGTGAAATGTTTATTTGCGAATTGACATCCCATAAATTGTGATAATTCCGTATTCTTGAATTTCTATAAGAGTTTTTCTATACATATTAGATTGGCAATTATGTTAGAATGTCTTTATGAACTGCTACCTTTCTAAATTTGAGCCCAAAATATTTGACTGGCTATTTTTGAAATGTTATTGAAAGTGACAGTTATTAATGGTTTCAGTGAAATTCATGTTAATAATTTCAGTGATATGTTGAGTACACGATATTGTTGCTTTCGAATGTTTAAAGAGATGTAGAAATACTTTAAGTATGCAAGTGGACTCATCCGGTTCGCCGATAAGATATAAGTGGACCTATTCGGTACGTTGGTAGGGATTAAGTGGACTCATCCGGTATGCCGGTGAGGTATAAGTGGACCTGTAGGGATTAAGTTGACCTATCTGGGATGCCGATAGGGATTAAGTAGACCCTTCAAGATGCTGATGGGGTATTTAGGTGACCTACTTGGGATGCCAGTAGGGTAATTTGTGAAATCCTTTGAATTATGCACTGCCGTTAAAATGTTATATGCATTTCAATTATTCGGATTATACTTAATTATGCATTTTTGAAAGTGAAACTGTTGATGCATTTCTGTTAATAGATCTCCTTTTTGAAAATATTGATATCTTTCAACCATGACTATTTTTAGGATTATGATGATCAATTACCAAGTAGCCAAACTCATCAAACTATGGTAAACATTTTTTCAGGATAACTGTGGTTTCATATTGAGTGCTCGTCAGGATCAACTTTGGAAGATATTGTAATTGTGCTTAAACTTTCTTTTGTTACTTTGTAAGAATTCGCCATTGTAAATTTATCCTGCCACGAGATGTATATATGTTTTGACTATCACATCTCAGGAATATCAGTATTGTAAATTCTTGAGGTGTGACAATGTTGTTCGCGGATGACATAGTTTTGATCGATGAAACTGGAAACAACATCTACACAGTTAAAATTTTGGAGGGATGATATAGAATCTAAAGGTTTTAAAATTAGCCGGACTAAGACAGAGTATATGAAATGCAGGTTTAATAATAATAGAAGTAGAGATGAGGAAGTAGTTAAGGTTAACGGCCAAGAAATACCAAAAAAATCCCACTTTCATTATCTTGAGTCGATGATCTAGGAAACCAGAGAGATTGAGGAAGATGTCGCACATAGAATTAGAACTGAGTGGGCGAAGTGGAGATGTGCAACCGGAGTTTTATGTGATTGCCACATACCACTGAAGCTGAAGGACACGTTCTATAGGGTAATTGTGAGACCAGCTTTACTTTATGCCGTGGAATGTTGGGCGATCAAGAAACAATATGCCCATATAATTAGTGTAGCTGAGCTGAGGATGTTGAGATGGATGAGTGAAAAGACAAGAAGGGATAGAATTTCAAAGGAAGACATTTGGCAAAATTTAGGTGTGACACCAATAAGCGATAAGCTGAGAGAAAGTAGACTTAGATGGGTTGGCTATGTGTGGTGTAGAACCAGTCCAACACCTGTTAAGAGGTGCGAGTTAGTTCAAGTGGAAGGCTAAAAAAGGGTAAGGGGTAGGCCCAAAAGGACATGGTTGGAAGTAGTGAGAAAAGATATTGGGACTTATGGCCTCATTGAGAGTATGACTTTGATAGAGTAGAATGACGGACCAGGATACATGTAGCCGACCCCAAAAGGCTTCGATGATGATGATGATGATGTTTCTGCTCTCGACCTTTATGTCGTATAGCATGGATTGGTTGCCTGGACACATAAGGTGTTCAATATTGCAACCAAAAACTGATATAGAAGTGGAGAATGAAAAATACTTCATATTGCATGTAAAATTGTATTTTCTTTTTGCCCCCATTCATATATTGTTAGGGTTATGTAGCTCATGTTATTATATTAGCATCAGTTTTGTCTGGTTGTATGAGAGGTGTTCTCCAATTCTGATCATAAATATGATTCAAGGTAGTCTCTAACCAACTTTTCACTTTGTGGAACCTTCATTATTGTTTATCAAATCTTTCGCTACCAATTATTGATCCCATCGTTACATCAAGAGATCTCAGTTGTGAGGTTCATCTCGGTTTGTTTTTGTGGTTTTTGTTCTCCGTGCTTAGCTTTTCTGTTGATCTTTTGTGTTTTTCTTTTTGTAGTCCAGTAGTTATTGTGATGCGTATAGTGTTTTGGGTTGGCTGTATTGGCATAACATCCTCAGCAGAGCGAGGTAATGTTTTAGTTCTGATATATACCCACCAATCCATATATCCTATTCAACTACTACCATTGGCTATTTTCTCATGAGAGTACATGCCAAAAGAAAGTATAGAAGATGAATTAAAATACAACCTAGGGAAATCAGGAGACTCAAAACATGAAAATATGATTTATATAGCTGGCCAAGCGGCCCATGATTACATATATCAATTTAATGCTTTTAGATCACAGTTTTATACACTTGGTTATACACACGTAGGTCATTGATGGGAATGCACAAGAGGGCCTTCATGTGAGCTACCATTAAAAAGAAGGCCTTCACTATGCTCAATAGTTTTGGATATCCATGGCCATAAAAGGGCAAAACCCAAAGCTTTCCTGTTCTCTCTATAAAAATGGTTCTGGAGCTGAAAGAGACCACCCACTGCCCTTATCCCTTGCACCCCTCTAAAAAGGTGATGTGTGGGTTTAAATTTTACTCCTTGAAAATTTAGGTGTTTATATATACATATATTAAAAGTGAAAATGGAAAGAAAGTTGGACACGGTTTCTATGAGTCCATTGACTCACATGTAGAAATACGGGCCTCTTTATAATTTATTTTTGAATTAGAATTTGGTCCTAATATTTAGGGAATATATAATCTTTAACATGGAGATTATCAATCTCCAAAAAATAAATAAATTTTAAAAACTAGAAATGATATTTTGTGGAGAAAATATTTGAAACGTTGATTTTACTTCTTCTTTGGAGGATTATTATTTATGGGACCCAGTTTTGGTGGACAGTGTAGATCTCCAAGCCCACATAGTAAAAGGTGCGGGCTTGGATGCACCAAACAATTTTCCAAGAAAGTTTGTCTGGTTGTTAGATTTCCTTAGTGTAGGAATCTTCTTGTCAATGAGAACTAGCTAGGCTGACTTGTTTTTGTTTCTTCGCTTTCTTGGTTGTTGAATGGATTAGTCTATGAAATTGTTTAGGGTATTTAATTCAGTTTTATCAAATATTCTTGTTCGGCCTATATGTAATTCTGATCCTACGACACGACGGAGTTACAAAATCACAGATATAATTTTTTTGTACTACAAACTCCTACATGGCATACAAGAAATGTCCCATTGAAGAAGGATTTACACCTAGATATTTTAATTGCTTCACATTGGCCCCAGATATAAAGTGTGCATTTATGAAGCTGTTTGTCAAGCAAATCGTTTCACAGACGTGTCTAATACATGCATATAAACTTCTAGATGTATATATACCAACATATACATTCTTATATGCTGCAAAGTTAAACAAACTATTCTAATTTAAATAACTGTTGTTATCATTTAATCTAGATTGCATGACTCTAAAATGGCAAAAAGGATCCTAGTGCGATATTTAAACAATTATGATAGTAAAACAACAATGCCCTTGACTCCAGTAATGAATATTGGTACTCAACAATACCTGACTTTGTTCTCTAATTATAATCATCAAATGAGATGAGACTCAGACCTTTACATTACAATATCACTGAGTATGTTATCTTTGCCTCTGGTTGAAGCTTTGGTAAAGTGGTCAACAGTGTGCTCTGAAGTGGAGATGTTGGGTGGATTGATGATGCCTTCAAATAACTGTTGCTCCTTAGTATGACGATCTACCTCTATGCATTAGTGATGGAACACAATAAGATGGTATGCTTATAACATGCTAATTATCTCATATGAAGCGGGGAATTGTTGTTGAAAGTGGTAGTAGATGCAGGAGTGAGGGATCGTCAGTAGAAAGAAACTAAAGCATAGATAGAAAGAGAATAAATGTAGGGAGAGATAAGAGCTGACTTTCGGTCCAGAGTTGCCAAACTTTAATGTGTTTATAAAGCCATTGTATTTATAATTATCTTTTCTTTTTTAATGGATCTGCCTGTGAACATTTTTCCCGTTAAAAGAAAAAATGATATGTGATTGCCATGAATTTTTCTTTCATTTTTATTTACATGCATTAAAGACTTTTCTTTTTCTTTGGAAAAACAGGGATTAAATCTGCTTTTGTTTTTAAAGTTCCTATTAATCTTGACTATTGGATCTGCTCTTTTTCTTCGAAAGCATGTGGATTATGATTTTCCCTTTGATCAGTATGCATTTAAGACTTGTTACTTAAAGATCTACCTAACGTGGGTGTCAATTATGTTGGCCGATCCGTAAGATATGGGATTGTGTTCCCCTCATATGGAAGTGGAATCCACCCAAGATCCTGCTTCTGGAGCATGGGATCGTCGGGACCAACACCAAGTTGGGAGATCCCAGTAATTAAGGAGTGGGGTATGAGATAATATTTTAGAATAAAGAAAAATGCTCAACCAAAAAATGAGGTTTTCTTGTTTACAGCTCAAGTCTTCCTTGTCTATAAGGTATATCCATCAGCAGTAACTGATATAGCCCATACCCCAATTCTGTGTCTAAGAAGTGGGGCATAGCCCATGCTCCTCATCTTATAGCCCATAACCTGCTCATAGATATTAACCCCAATTCTGCGTCTATGGGGATAGATCCCGTTCCTCGCTTCTTAGATAGAGCCCTTTATATGGCCCTGCTGATATATATAATCCATACCCCACTTCTTAGTTAATGGGGTTTAGGTTATAATAAAGAAATGCTAAACACTCTTAAGTGTCTGATATGCATGTTTCTAGTTCGAGTAATATAGGTTTTAATATCACTGCACTAGAACAATAAAAAAAAAAGGAAAAACAGAAGAAAAAGAAAAGGAAAACAAAACATAGACAAAGCCATTCGATAAGGAGATGATTGGATGCTTTCTCCCTTAAGATTTCTGCATCCAAAATGAACGAGTCAGAAAGACGGGAGGGAAAGCATAAAGAGGGAGGTATCTATCAGCAGTGCTATATAGAAGGCTCTATCTATCAGAACTGTAGTCTAGAATTACATAAATTTTTGCGTTATGCATTATTATAATGGCTTTTCATCTACCTGGATTTTTTTTCAGTGATCTACTTTTGTCCTCGTTATTTGAATTCTCTTTTAACTTAAAGCTTTTGATTTTGCATAGCTGCAAATACTGCTGTGGACAAATCCACTGCCAATGGAGCAGATAAACTAGAGACCATTTTGGATGCAGTTCCGATTGCCCTGACATCACCTCCTATTGAGGAACAACTAGCTTGGCATACACTATGGCCTGAATCGCACAAGCTTTATGGTCATGGGAATGAACTGTATTCTTTATGCTGTGATCATGGAGGAAAGCTAATAGCTTCAGCATGCAAGGTTTGTAGTATCACCTTCACTGCGTTTGGTCGTAGTTGTTATTGAAACATGAGACATCAAAAATAATCCTTGGTTATGATTTCTCTGTCATGACATAAATTATTCCCATTTAACATCACAAAATCTATTTCAAGGCTTTAGGTTTTCTGATCTGGGTGATTGGAGATTGGCAATAGTGGAGAATATTACAATCCTGTTGTTTCAGCCATTCGGCAAAATCACAGCACAAAAATACCAATTCAACCTGTTGCAGAAGAACCTGAAAAAGTCGATGATGATTTTATAAAAATCTAGATTCCCAAGATGATGCACTCGCTGGTGAATTCTACCCATATTTCCAGTTTGGTCATTTCTCTGGTTTAGAATTGACCGAGAAGCATAATTGCTCAATCAACTTTTTGCATTGGAAAACCTTTAGTAAGCTCCTATATATTAAATCCTGACCAATTGGTGTTATGCATTTGCATGCATTGGATTAATGTGCGAGTTTCTGATATACATGCCAGCTATTGCCTCCTCAATTATGCTACAGGATAGGCATATAATATGGGTCTCTACAATGTGGACTGCATGAAGAACCAAAAGTCTATTAAAGAGATGACCTTTTAGGAAACACATTTGGAAAAGAAGAAATTGAAGACAATATGTTTAAATTTATTACAAATAGTAAAATAAGGCCATATTTTATGTATCAAAGTTCTATTTATAACTCATATAAAGAAATCACTAGGTGGTAAATCATCATCATCATCCGATTCTTATACCAACTATCTGAGGTTGGCTATGCAAATCCTGTTCCACCATTCTGCTCTATGAAGGGCCACAGACCATGAATCACCATTATGTTTCGTTACTACTTCCATCTATGTCCTTTGAGGCCTTCCCTTTACCCTTTTGGAGCCTATCACTTGAACCAAATTACCCTTCCTAAACGGTATTGTTCTAGGTTGACGCTGCACATGACTAGACCACCTAAGTCTACTTTTTCTCATTTTATCGCCTATTAGAGCTACCCCTAGAATCCCTCGAATGTATTCATTCCAAATTTTATCTTGTCTTGCTACTCATCCATTTCAACTTCCTTATCTCAACTGCACTTGTTCTATAGATATGTCGTTCTTATGACCGCCTGACATTCCGTCATATAAAGCATGACTGATCGTATATCCATCCCATAGAGCTTCCCTTTTAGTTTCATTGGTATGTGACAATCACATAAGACTCCAGAAGCACTCCACTTTGTCCACCCAACTCTAATTCTATGAGTAACATCTTCCTTAATCTCCCCTTTCTCATGGATTATCTACCTGAGGCACCAAAAATAATCTCTTTTAGTTACTTCTTGGTTATCAATCTTGACTAATTCCTCGTTTTTGCTCCGCTTATTACTAACTTGCATTCAATATATTCTGTCTTAGTCCGGCTAATTTTAAAACCTTTAGCTTCTAAAACGTCCTTCGAATGTTCTAACTTTGTGTTTACTCTGTCTCTAGTCTCATCAATCAAAATTGTCATCCACAAACAACATATATGCTTAGTTTCTTGGTCATTTTAAAAAACATTATGAAGGGAAAGAGGCAAATGTCATTCAAGAGTATTGAATGCCAAATCTTCTTCCTTTTCGTCTTCTGGGAAGGTTTATGCTCTGATGGCTACCCAATATCATCGCAAAAACAGAGAATCACCTAAAAGTTTAGAGAACGAGCCATTGCTTGTGGTTTGATAGATGGGAAACAATACTAGAGTTCAATGGAGTATGTTATGGCCATCTACTTTCCATTTCCATTGTGTGATTAATTGTACATGCGTGAATGTATTGGTACATCATGCTTCCTCTGCAGTTAATCTTTATTGTCTTTCATCTGGAGGGATGGTAGAAGCCCCTTGGGAGTTACACATAGTTGCGGGGATCTTGGTGAAGGGGTGGTGTTCCCCTCGAGTGGTACTCTCTTCCTCGCATAAGGGGATCTCGATCCGTACGTATTAGGATCTCCGTTCCTAATCGAAAGGGATTTCGATTCCTAATCTAAAGGGATCTCGATCCTTGACTATAAAGGACCCTGATCCCTATCAATGGGGGATCACGACTCCTCAAAAGATGGGTCGCATTTCGAATATGACGAGTCAATTTTAAGGGCTTGTATGCATGTGCTTGTTACCCCTGATGGTATCGAGTTATAGTCCATGAGAAATCTTTTAGTAATACTGATGTTGATGAGTTTATAGTCCATGTACTCATTTCAATTATGTAACATATCCATGAGAAATCTTCTAATATAATACTATTTGACTATCAACATTAATTTAAGGAGAATTGTTTCATGCGGGTTGGATTGCATTTCTACATATGCGGTTCAGAAAGTGTAAAGCATCCATCTTAATGATGGATGCAAGTAGATGTTCCATCTAAAAATAATGGACTAACAGTTCAAATATTTTCTTACTAGAATTATTATTTTTAGTTTTTAAATTTATTTATTTTTTCATATTCATGATCTGCATGTTAGAGATTACATGTCCTTAAAAACTAATTCTTAAAATCCATCTCAAAAATAGATTTATTAAGAGGCTTGCATTTCTACATATGCGGGCTTGGCTGCATAGAAACCAGGTCCTTAATTTAAATCAACTATAGCAATGTACTTTATTACATAAAATACTAAGTATATGCTAATGAGTACACAATCCGTGAACTCATTTCAAATATGTAGCATAGTCCATGAGTAATCTTATTTCAAATATGTAGCATAGTCCATGAGAAATCTTATAGTAATAACATCAACACTAATTTAATTCTACTAAACCAATGTACCTTAATATAAAGAATACTAAGTATATGGCTTTTTAATTATTAAGATTTCATGAATTAATTTTTTTAAACAAAATGTCTTATATATCATTTATGGATGCCATACAATTGCTGGTTTCTTTTATTTTATATTATTTAAAAGTGTTTGAAAGTAATGAAAATTTTCATTTATTTATTTATTCTCATAACTATCAGGATTAAAATTTTGTCTATAGCGCAAAACGTTTTACGGATTTCGTAATTGCATTTATGTCTTTCATCTCTGAAAATTTAATTTAATATCATTTAAGCATTTAATGCATCTTACTTCAAAGCTTTCTGAAATATATTTCTTGAATTTTTAATTATTAATATTTCATAGAAATAATTTTTTGAACAAAATGTCTTATTTAGCTATTTATATTTTTTACAATTGATGTTTTTTTTATATCATTCAATGTTTTAAAGTAGTGTTATTTTTCATTTAATTTTATTCTCTTAATTTTCATGTCAAAATTTTGGATGATAGTACAAAATCTTTTATTGGATTTCGTGCTTACCTGTCTTTCATTTCCTAAAAAGTTAGTTAAATGTCATGTGAAGCATTTAATGCATCTCACTTCAATTCTTCCTTAAATCAATTTCTTGATATTTAAGATAGTACAAAGTCTTTTATTCGATTTTGCGCTTACCTTTATGTCTTTCGTTTCCTAAATAATTAATTAAATGTCATGTCAAGCATTTAATGCATCTCACTTCAATTCTTCCTTAAATCAATTTCTTGATATTTAAATTATTAAGAATTCATAGATTCTATTTTTTTTAAACAAGATGTCATATCAATCTATTCATTTTTTCTTTAATTGAAGAATTTTGTATATTATTTAAATGTGTTTGAAAGTAATGATTTCTTTTCATTTAATTTATTTTATTCTCATTATTTCATATCAAAATTTTGGATGATAGTACAAAATCTTTTATTGGATTTTGTACTTAGCTTTATGTCTTTCAATTCTTTAAAAATTTATTTTGTATCATTTCTAGCATTTAATACATCTCATTTCAAATCTTTCTTGAATCTATTCCTTGATTATTTTAATTGTTAAGTTTTTACTATAGTATATATTTTAACACATCGCTCTTTACTTTCGTATAAATCATGTTATTAGTAATAGAAAATGTACTCTTTTGGACTTTGTGCCTCACTTTTGTCTATCTTGTGTTCATACTTTATTTTTGAAGGGTGTGGTTTCTATAAGGCTGAGGCCCTAAACAATCAAAGTTGTTTACACAGACACACACACATTTGGGGCGCTTCCCCTGCGCTCCCATATACATGTAGTTCATATATACGAGATCGCTCCCTGAGCAACGCTCCCAAGCGCTCCAAAGGTAGGGAGCTTTAGCCAAGTGCCGATCCGGGCTCTTGCACTCACACCCGCACCTGGACCTGCTCCTGCTCCTCCTCCCGCTCCCAACAACTATGGAGTTACATAAACCAATGTTATCAGATTGGCTTTGGAGGCTTCTTTGGTTTGGCTGGGAAATCGAAAAGCTTCCACGTTGGACTGATTTAGAGTGTGTTTGATAACAAGAAGTTAAGGGAGGCAGAAGAAACTTCCACATTACTTTACAAGTTCCGTGTTTGATGCACGAAACTTATACAGTAAAGAAGGTTCCATCTAAAATGATGGAACTTAAAATAGGAACTTGGTTCTTCAAACCCTATTTTGCCTCCCTCCTTATATTTATATTTGTATTTGTATTATGTTATATTATCTTATTTATTATATATATATATATATATATATATATATATTATATGATACAAATAAATATTAATAAAGTAATTTATTTTATTATATATTATATTCACTTTTTCAAAAAGCGGACCGCCCAGCGCCTGGGCGGCTGCCTAGGCGGATATCCCTGAGTGCCCGCCTGAACCCGCCTAGGCGGCTGCCCAAGGCCAGCACCCCACCCAGGGGTGGAAATGCAGCTCCTTGCGGGTATTTTTGGATTATTTTTTAATGCTAAAAGGGAAAAATTGTGGGTTTTAGGTTCATTTAAAACCTAAAACCCATTAGAGGCTATTTTAGAGAGAGAAAACCCAAAAACAAATATTTTTTTACTTGGCCGCCCAAGTTCTGGGCACCCGTCTGAGCATCCGCCTAGGCGCTGGACGGCCTGGAACCCTCCGACCGCCTAGGTGCTGCCTAGCGTTTTTTGAAACACTGATTATATTACATTATATAATATATGTTTTATATTTTATTGTATAATATATAATAGATTTTATTATATATGGTTTATATATTTATGTATATAATATCTTTATTATATATTATATAATAAAATAAATATAAAATACACTATGTTATATATTACATTATATTACATATATTATATATTTATGTATTATAATATATTTTATTATATATTATATTATGTTATATATATATCATATATTTATGTAATATAAGATATTTTATTATATATTAAAAATAAATATGACATACACTATATTATATCAGAGTAATGATCCTATAGGACTCTCCCACACAATGGTATGGGTACACTAAAGATCACCGTTGATCTCAACCCAAATCTCAAGACTGAAATTGGGGTTCACCGGCTAACTTGTAGCTAAAAGAGGGGCTTTTTTCCCTTTAAGATATGGTGGATTTTTTGGTATTTATAATGTTTTCTGGGCTATCATTTGGATATTCTACCATTTCCTTTTCCAGTTAAAATATATATTAAAAAAAATTCGATCTTGCTCTACCGAAATTGTTCTCAACACAGTAAAAATGCCAAATTTACTCCTAGATTTTGTGGAAGCACACTTCTTTGGTTGAAGTAGGCCGAAGGGGCTGGAATCGAACTGAAGAAAGGTTGTTCTGCTTTGCTTCTCTTCTGTCTATGAAGAACCTGAAGTTGGTCTCTTCGGCTGAAGCTAAGTGAACATGATAATATTGCCATATGCCATACTCCATGCGGTCATATTGCCTCTAGATGCATTGATATATGTTACTCAATGTGTTGACATAGTTTGTATTTTGCAGGCCCAATCTGCCCATGTCGCAGAAATATGGCTTTGGGAGGTTGGATCATGGAAGGTGATGGGCCGCCTGCATTCCCACAACTTGACTGTGACACAGATTGAATTTTCACATGACGACCGCTTCCTTTTGGCTGTCTCGCGAGATCGACATTTCTCTGTGTTCTCCATTGAGAATTTAGGTATGTATACCATCTATGAAGTGGATATATTTATCTTTGTTTTTCTCATCAATGTCCAAATTTGGGGACTTTGCTGAGACCTGTTTTGGGTGGGTTGGAACCAGTTTTACCTTTTTTCTGGCAAATTTCTGCCTAAATTCCTTCTTCAGAGGTGGTACTCCATTTTAGGAGAAAACCTTATTTTGGAGTTTAGGCTAACTATTGGCTGAAATTTTATTCAAGCTTCAGGAAGGAAGTTGCAATTAGTGGTAAAAGAGAATGTGTCCCAAGTTTTTTTGGAGCACGGTTTTGTGAAGTTCACACTATCCCCTCCCCTAAAAGAACTGTCCCAAAAAGCTTTTCGACTGGTACTAGACCAAACCATGCGTTAAGCATGAGTTACCCAAGCATTCTGTTTTCTTTCTAGGAAAAATACTAGTAACTATGAAAATTTATTCTACCCCAAACATGTGCCTTTTTCTCCCTAAAAAGAACCGTGGTATTTCAAAAAATTTCTTTTTATCCAACATTCGATTTGGTTTCAGCCTTCCTACTTTCTGGGGCACATTTGGCCAAAAGTGAAAAACCAAAGATTCTGTTTGAAATTCTCTCTTTTCCTTTTTTTTGAAGCAATTAACTTTGTATTAAAAGAAAAGCTACACTATACAAAAGATGGCCTCCCAAAGCCGGGGATGGATTACAGGAGACCCACTAAAAAAGAAGGTTCATTCCGTTTGAAATTCAGCCAGAAAATTTTGTCATCACTCCCATGCTTCATTCTACTGGTTACATCTTTCCCAGCATTTCAACCACCATTTATTGGTTTTTGGATTTCAAAACCCTGTAGGAGAAGATCGGGTAACTCATCAGCTTCTTGCAAAGCATGAGGCCCACAAAAGAATAATTTGGGCGTGTTCATGGAACCCCATTGGCCATGAATTTGCGACTGGTTCGAGGGACAAGACCGTGAAGATATGGGGACTCACGAAAAGCTCTTCAGAAGAAGCTTTTTGTGTAAAACAAGTGATGAGGTTGCCTCCATTTAAGAGCAGCATCACTGCTCTGTCATGGTACACTCCAGCAAGCAATGGAGTTGGGTTCTTGGCCATTGGCATGGAGCATGGATTGATCGAATTGTGGAGCGTGAACTGCCCTTCTAGTGCATTGCCGGCCTTGAGACTAGACCCTTTTCAGTGTCATGTTGCTACAGTGCATCGTCTCTCATGGAGGAGCTTGGGTGAGAGTGAAGATTGCCATTCTCTCGAGTTGGCTTCTTGTGGGGCAGACCATACCGTAAGAGTGTTCACTGTGAAAATTGCTTGATGATGGAGTGCTTTCAGTTACCAGAAGATTTGATTCCTTTCTAGAGTATTTTTAAATGCTGATTGATAGTTAGACAAAAGTAATTATTGCACCATTTTCTTCGTGTTAGTATCATTGTCTCCAACGAGCAGCATTTTTTGTGGATAATATAAATTCGTTCTTGCTTGTTAGAAGCCAATCAAAATAAGAGGAAAATTGTAACACAAAAGCCTAGTAGGAAGAGAAAGTATTCTATACTAGCATTTGGGGAGGTGTCCTAGAACCATATGAAATTCTTATGGTACCATATCGCACAGGCATATTAGAAAAGTAGTGGTCCTATGTAGAATTTGTAAACCCCCTGTAAGGTATTCAATTGGCTCTCCACTGTACCAAATCTAGAGTTGGCGATTCCTGATCATGATTGACGAGTCTCTTTGATCAAAATAACATTGAAAGATTAAAACTTACATAAAATAGGAATGGCCACTGATCTCGTAACGATGATTGCCAATTCCATTGACTGTATTGCATGGTCAGTTGACAAATGTGGGCAATTCCCATCGAGTCGGGCAGATTCCTAGTTTTGTGAAGGAACTGAGTCTGTCCCCTGCAGAATTGGATTTGAATCGGCCCAATCAGTGTTTTATTTAGCGCTGCTCACAAGTGTTATATGACCATCTAGGTAATTTATCGAGCGATGAATGGTGAGACCGATAACATGACATGACGCATGTAATAGGTCCTACTCTCTCCACACCATCCAGTAACAATTGCTCTTCTATGGTCATACGGATTATTAACTATTTTCCCATTAGATTATACAAGACACTTGCCCTCCTTGAAGGCGGTGGATTGTATGAGATGCCTAATCGCTCGTTTATCAATTGTAGTAAAAGCTTAACCCAGGCTGATACAACTGTGGTTATAGTTTAACCAATATATATATATATATATATATATATATATATATATATATATATATATTATACTATATATAGACATAAGTAAAGTAG
>NW_006499799.1:2028981-2046795 GCF_000471905.2 Amborella trichopoda
ATTTGATCCTCACTATCTCTGACTCTGATTCAGATGATGATGATAATCCTGGAAATGCTTGCCAATGTAATTTTTACAAGGCCATCATTAATATGAATGGTTTAAACCTAAATACTCTTACAAAAGAGGAAAGTTTAATCATTGACTTGATTGATAAAATTAGTAACCCAGAGGCTAAAAAGGAAGCCTTGGTTCAATATATCGACATGGCAAAAGATCCATCTAGACCTACTACTTCAAAACCTTCTCTCGTACCAATAAGAGAAGAATACAGTTTCCACGACATCCTCAAAAGGGTTCAAAACAAAACTCAAACTATCAGGCAACCTTCAATTCTTGAGTTAAAACCCGAGATAAATGAAGTTCGCAATGAATTGATAACCTTGAAAACTAGAGTTCAAATCTTGGAAATGGCAACTGCTACTTTTAATATAAAAGAAGGTATTCATGATGAAAATACTGAAGTAGAATTCAACAACTTAATGAATGAATATCGCCATGATCTCCTACCACTTGAAGTGGAAGATACACTTCCGAAAGTTTTAGAAAATGATGACCCTAACACTTCAAACAGATGTAACATGCTAGAACTTCAAAACTGTGAATATGTCAACGTTTTGGACAAAGTCATAGCTCAATGATGGTTCACTATCGTTAAAATAGTAGTACAAAAGGAATATAGTTTCCAAACCACTGCTCTTATTGACTCTGGAGCATATCTAAAGTGTATAAATTAGACCTTAGTCCCTACAAAATACTTTAGGATAAACTACGTAAGTTTTAAACATCGCTGACGGAAGTAAAATGTTAATAAACTATAAACTATCTGATGCGGCAGTTTGCAATAATGGAGCATGTTTTAAATTTCCTTTTATCATGGTTAAAGGATTAAGCCAACCAGTTTTTTTTGGAACCCCATTCCTAAATATGCTTTACCCTATCAAAATTGATGGTACTGGTATTGAGGCTAACATTGAGGGACATGAGGTAAAATTTACTTTCATAGAGAAGCCTAGAGTTCATGAAATAAATAACATTAAGAATAAAATCTCTACTAAGGAAAAAATAATTTTTTATCTAAAAGAGGAAATTAAGTATAAAACCATTGAAGAAAAATTACTATCTCCAGAAATACAAAATAAAATTAGTACTTTCAAAAGCATAGGATGAAGTATTTTGAATATATAAAAGCATAGGATGAAGTATTTTCCTATCAAAATACTAAGAATTCATACAGTTGGTATGTGCAGTTTAAAATAACAGAACTTGTGAATTCCCTAACTAGTTAAAAAAGTGGTTCTTTTTATGGGGATCATGCAGCCAGATACTTCTTTAAAAAATGCAAGTATCATAGGGAAAGTTCTCTGACTATAATAAACATTGTTTAGAAAGAGACTATCTTTTATCCTTCATGGCCTTATATTAGGTCCATTGAATTCTTAAATAGACATATTAGCTCTCAGAAGACGATATGGACAGATGAGATTATATCCCAGAGTTATGCCGACAAATATCGGTAAAATGATGGGACAACTATAAAAATAACTCCCTAGATTCGGAAAAAAATTACATGAAATTAATACCTTCCTCATCACAAAAATTCTAATATGGATGTAACATAATGCATTTCAATAATGCCATAGAAGAATCCAAAATTATCAAAGGCAGAGCTTAAAAGGAAGCTACTGTTAGCACTTGAATAAGTTATTGATAAAATGTCCACTTCAACAAAAGAAGAAGAGGAGACTAAGGATTATAGCCCTCTAAATGGTGATGACTGTGCATAAATCAGTTTTCCTCTAATGAACTAAAATAAATTCTTAAGTAGGGACGATACGACTCCAAATTTACCTAAGATACATGTCCCTAAAACCACCAACAAAATACAAGGGTATTATAGCCACCGACAGATTACTATAGCTATCGACAAACGTTTTACTATAGTAAGAATATGTGGCACCTTTCCACTATGCAAATGGAATCCTACTTTTCCAAAAGGTGTCGGTGCATTATTAAAAAGGTCGGTGCGGATTTTAAACCATTTCAAATCCGACTACTTCCCATCTATAAAGAGGGAGTGGGAGAGTGTGAGTGTTTGAATGCTTATCTGAGTAAGATTTTGAGTGCTTATTAAGTTTGAGTATGAGAGTTTCAGTATTAGTCTGAGTACTTGTGTATTGACTGTATTGGCTTGAGCAGAAGTGAACAACCCTGGTGGTGTGTCAAGCTTTTCTTATCTATATCAAGCTTATCTTATATAAGTTTTCTATTCATATGTTTTATTAGTCCTGGTTCTATTGTTCATGTTGCGCTGTTTATTATATTCTTGTTGCTTTGCATTTTATTGTTCTGGTTCAGTATAAAATGTGAAATAACTAATTAACTATATGAATGATGATAATATATATTATATTATCGTATCAAAGCCATATAAAAATATGGTATCAGAGCCAAGTTCTATTCAGTGGTGAATTGATTAACTGTGGAAATTTAGTTTTTTTAGTCAAATCTAAAGTCACTATGACCCAAAGATCGCCGTTGATCCAGAAGGTAGGGAAGGTGTAGGGTCTGTTTCCCGTTGACTCAAATTAAATACTATAAAATTGAATATGGCAAATTTGTTCAAGACACTATCTACTAGGACAACTTTTACCCGTACACTTCGTGTAAATAATATGGAAGAAGTTATTATCTATAATATCGAAAAACAAATCTAAAATTGGAACATCCCCAAAGATCCTATAACAGATGTTTACGAAAAGGGGACTTTTGATCTCAAAAGTAGCTTCTCAATTAAAACTAATGAAAAAACTATTTCTGTCATGGAAACTCAAGATAGTTTCCAACTCCTATCCTCAAGGATGGTTGAAGAACATAAAAGAAAAGATTTTAACTATCTGCATATTGGCTTAGTCCAGATAATTGTTAAACCCTTAACCAGGACATGGTTAAATAACTTTGTTTTGCTTTGCTTAAGGGATAACATACATAGAAGGTTCACAGATTTTTTATTAGAAATCATCGAATCAACCCTTTACAATGGTTTTATATATTTTAATTGCTTTCTGAATTTTTCGGTGGCCTTATCTGATCCAAATCTTTTAAAGGTTTTAACTCTGAATCTAAAAATTCAAGGTTTTAATATAGATCCTGGATCTCAAAACTTAGCTTTTGTTTATAGAATCTGTTATGAAGTTATGAACACTCTATGTCCAAATGTTAGGCAAACATACAACGGGTCAGACCATTTTCTTTTAAACGAATATGGATAAATCTAATCTGGTTATATCTAAGTCTGTATCTTAGACACAGGTTAAATTATCGGATAGATGGTCTCTTCAGTCTGAAAATCAGACTAAGATTTTTTGAAAATAGAGATCCTGAACAAATAATCAATTACCCGGATGGAAAGATTGAAATACAATTTCCATCGTCTAGAAAAACTAGACAAAGTATTTCCAATACACTTCCTAAAAATCCGTCAAGAACCTCAACCTCCTCTATTCCTCAATCAAATTATGAAAAAGCTCATAATGAAAGAATAATTCTATAAGGACTTAGAAATGCTTCAAATCACGTCCAACATCTAGTATAAAGAGTTAACACTCCTAGTTCTTATCAAACTGAACTAGAAGAGCCAACCCTATCAAAATTTGACTTTGATCTACTAACAATCCAGAGTCAAGACAAGTTTGTCATTGATACAAAATAGAAGACGAGTTTTTCATTAATAAAGAATGGATTAAAAGAGATTTCATTTCAGAAGAAAATAGACAAATAAGACAATGATTTTTCCAAGAATTTAAAGAAGAATTAAGGGATGCTTTTCAGAAAAAGTTTAATACATTTATGATCAAACATGGAAAGAACATGAAATTCTTCAAATGGCTTAAATATATCCTCAAAAAAGAAGGGATTAAGCTTTTAGAGTTTAAAATAAATATGGCTGAAAAGGCCTTTTAGACCTTTCACACTATCAAAGGTGAAACGATCGAATCTATTTATCCCCCAGAAACGAGTTTACATAAAAGAAGAGAAGCTTGAAACTAAAGCTTTGCCCTTTATGTTGGGGCATAAGAAATATGAAAATCATATGGCAAAATTAGAGGGAATACCACACATCATAGAACAACATAATTACACAAATCTCTTCCTTCAAACTATAGGAAAACAAACCACTAGAATTGTAAATATCTTGAATAATTTGAAATCTGTACTGTAAGAAAAGAAAGAAGAAAATCAAAAGGAAGCAGTGATATTCAAACCACCACTAAGTATAGAAGCAGGAAAATTCATCCTCCAAGGAATAAAAAACAAATGAAGATAATAAAGAATTGGTTGATGAGTTAGTCAAAAGACTTACAAAACTGAATATTAATGAGAAGGGAAAACCTCTCATTGGTGAGCTACAAGTCCTACAAAAGATCATAATTATACAAACCAAAAAAATTTTGAGGTAGAAAATGTTTTTAAAACAGAAAGCTTCGATCTTAAAAGAATAGATTATGGGATGAAAACTACGCCACTTGCCCAAACTAGAATGTATTATCCTGGACCTACTCCTATTGATCTCCAAATAGAATAAGATCTTATTTCTAGTTCTGTGTCCTATTTAGGAAGGTCAATTGTAAATTGGAATATAGATGGCTTGTCTAAAAAACAGATCCTTGATCTTATGAAACACATGACAATGTATGCCACCGCTTGTAAAGCAAGTGGAAACAAAGATCATGAAATTGCCAAAACTATCATATGTGGCTTTACAGGATGGCTTAGAGGATGATGAGATTTTCATATGGTTGAGACTACAAAAGATCAAATCCTAAATGCTACTAAACAATGGATTATTAAAACAAAAGTCGGCCCTAGACAGGTCCAAGAAAATATAGTTGACGAAGGTGATGCAGTTAATACATTGATCTACACTATCAACCTTCACTTTATTGGAAGTACGACTCTCTTAGCCGCTAGATCAGAAGATCTGCTTTCAAATTTACGTTGCTCAATACTTTCTCAATTTAAATGGTATAAAGATGTTTTCTAATCTAGATTACTATCTAGATAATATAGTTACGTAGATCATTGGAAGGAAAAATCCATAGCTAACTTCCCCATCTTTTTGTTGAAAAGGTTAAAACACGGCAAAAAAATAAACATGGAGTAATTATTCCCTATTCCCTTTATAGCCTTAGAGAATTATCAGTGGAAATCTGCGCTGAAGGCCTTGCTTTGTGCACATACTTGAAACTCCGAAGACAATTAGAAAAACAAAGAATGATAGGGAAGAAAGAACTAGGAGACTTTTGTGAACAGTTTGGGTATAATGCTTTACCCTCTTCTAAACCCTCTCACAAAAAAAATACAAGAATTTTCAAAAATCAAAATTTAAATAATCAAAGGGAAGAAAACAAACATTTCTTAAAAGATATATGCAAGATCACTCTTTCAACAAAAAGGAAAAAGAAAGATACATGTTTGTTATAACTGTGGGAAGGTAGGTCATTATAAAAATAAATACATAGTTAAAAAGAAAATCAATGCACTCGAAATCGATGATGATATCAAAACACAATTAGTTGATATTCTTTTAGTGAATAGAGATGATTCTGATAGTTCTTCTAACTCTGATGGCGAAATTTTAATTGGAGAAATAAATGATGAGGATTTGATCCTCATTAGCTCTGACTCTGATTCAGATGATGATGATAATCCTGTAAATGCCTGCCAATGTAATTTTTACAAGGCTATCATTGATATGAATGGTTGAAACCTAAATATTCTTACGAAAGAGGAAAGTTTAATCATTGATCTGATTGATAAAATTAGTAACCCAGAGGCAAAAAGGAAACCTTGGTTTAATATATCGACATGGCAAAATATCCATCTAGAGAAGAGTACAGTTTCCACGATGCATCCTAAAAATGGTTCAAAACAAAACTCAAACAATCAGGTAACGTTCAATTCCTGAGTTAAAACACGAAACAAATAAAGTTCGCAATGAATTGATAACCTTGAAAACTAGAGTTCAAATATTGGAAATGGCATCAGCTACTTTTAATAGAAAAGAAGGTATTCGTGATGAAAATACTGAACGACAACTTGATGAATGAATATCACCATAATCTTCTACCACCTGAAGCGGAAGATACACTTCCGAAAGTTCTAGAAAATGATGACCCTGAAACTTCAAACTGATGTAACATGCTAGAAAAATCAAACTACAAAACTGTGAATATGTCAACCTTTTAAACAAAGTCATAACTCAATGATGGTTTACTATCGTTAAAATAGTAGTACAAAAGAAATATAGTTTCCAAACCACTTCTCTTATTGACTCTAGAGCAGATCAAAACTATATAAATGAGGGATTAGTCCCTATAAAGTACTTTAGTAAAACTACCCAAGTTTTAAACACTGTTGACGGAAGTAAAATGTTAATAAACTATAAACTATCTGATGCGGCAGTTTGCAATAATGAAGCATGTTTTAAATTTTCTTTTATCATGGTTAAAGGATTACGCCAACCGGTTATTCTTGAAACCCCAATCCTAAATATGCTTTACCCTATCAAAATTGATGGTACTGGTATTGAGGCTAACATTGAGGGACATGAAGTAAAATTTACCTTCATAGATAAGCCTAGAGCTCATGAAATAAACAACATTAAGAATAAAATCTTTACTAAGGAAAAATTCCTTTTTTTTATCTAAAAGAGAAAATCAAGTATAAAACCATTGAAGAAAAAATTCCATCTCCAGAAATTCAAAATAAAATTAGTACTTTCAAAATAATTCTAGAAAAAGAAATATGCTCTTATGCTCCTAACGCTTTTTGGAATAGAAAACAACATATAGTTGAACTTCCTTATAAATAAGGTTTCGATGAGCGAAAAATACCTAAAAAAGCAAGGCCTATTCAAATGAATAGTAGGCTCATTGAAATTTGTAAAAACAAAATACAAGAATTACTTAATAAAAAACTTATCAGAAAAAGTTCCTCCCTCTGAAGCTGCTGAGCCTTTTATGTTGAAAAGGCTTCTGAAATCGAAAGAGGAGCCCCTAGATTGGTTATAAATTATAAACCATTAAATAAAACATTAAGATGGATTCAATATCCAAATAAAAGAGATCTCTTAGATAGATTGGTAAATGCTTACGTATTTTCAAAATTTGACTTAAAATATGGATATTAACAAATCCAAATAATAAAAAAGTCTAGGTATAAAATTGCCTTTAATATCCCTTTCAATGGAACATTATGCCTTTTGGTTTAAAAAAGGCACCATCTGAATTTCAAAACATTATGAATGATATATTCAATCTTTATACCAAATTCATGATTGTATACATTGATGATGTACTTGTTTTTTTCGAATCCTTTGATCAACATTGGAAACATCTAAGCACATTTTTAAAAGCTGTTAAAAATGATGGGTTTGTGGTATCAACAAAAAAGATAAATATTTTCCAAACAAAAATAAGGTTTCTTGGACCTAATATTTATAAAGGATTATTCCCATTTATAGAGCAATTCAATTTGTGCCAAAATTCTCAAACATCATTAAGGACAAAACCGAACTTCAACAGTTTCTTGGTTGCCTAAATTATATCTCTGATTTATATAAGGACCTTGATATAGACGCTAAACCTTTGTTTCAACGGTTAAAAAATATCCTAATTGGACTGACAAACATACCAGAGTAGTCAGAAAACTAAAATTGAAGCCAAAGAATTACCTTGTTTGACATTATCTAATCCTACAGCTTTTAAAATTATTGAAAATCGATGCCTCTGAACAAGGGCTACGTGGGGTACTTAAACAACCTGAAACCCAGCTCCACAAATATGTTCCACTGTTAAGAACGAAATTTTTGCCATTGTTCATTGTGTAACTAAATTCCAAAGCGACCTGCTAAATCAATGTTTTCTTACTCGTACTGATTGTAAGGCAGCTAAAGATATCCTTGAAAAAGAAGCAAAAAATCTCGTCTCAAAACAAAGATTTGCTCGATGGCAAGGTATCCTTTCAACGTTTGAATTTACAATTGAACACATTAATGGTAAAAGTAACCATCTTCCTGACTTTTTGACCTGAGAATTTTTGCAGGGAAGGCAGGAGAAAGCAAAATCAAAATCACCCAAAGGATATAGTTCTCAGTTTGGGAAAATGCCTGGCTACACCATCAACATCTCCAAGTGCTTTAATAAGAAAGCAAGTTCAAGAGATTGACATATCTCCCCAACAATCTCCTTTAAGCATTAATAGTCCTGGTCAGAGTGATAAGAAAACTCCTTTTCTTGAGACGACTTATAAACCACTCATAAGCATGGTTACAAAACAAAAAATCATACTGAAATAGGAGCAATATATTTACGAAACCACATGCATCGTAATATGGGAGAAAAATGTAGAAAATGGTATGAGGCCATACTCATGGAAACATGATCAGTGACTATAATTCAACACTATAGAAATAAGGACGTAGAAATTGTGTTCTCAAAATTCCAAATTCATAAGATCATTTCTTGTAGAGACTGGGGACTGGATCATTTAATAGCAAGGATGTTAAATATCAAAAGAATTAAAATTAAATCCTACCACTATATTGAATATATAAAAGCATGGGATGAAGTATTTGCCTATCAAAATATCAAGAATTCACATAGTTGATATGTGCAGTTTAAAATAACTGAACTTGTAGAAATCCCTAACTGGTTAAAAAATTAGTTCTTTTTATGGGGATCATGTAGCCAAATACTTCCTTAAAAAATGCAAGTATTACAGAGAAAGTTCTCTGACTACAATAAACATTATTTAAAAAAGACTATCATTTATACTTTATGGCCTTATATCAGGTCCCTTGGATTCCTAAATGGACATATCAGCTCTCAGAAGACAATATGGACAGATGGGATTATATCCCGGAGTTATGTCGACAAATATTGATAAAATAGTGGGACAACTATAAAAATAACTTCCTGGATCTGGAAAAAATTAATACGAAATTAGTACCTTCCTCCTCACACAATTCTAATATGGATGTAACAGAATACATTACAATAATGGAACAGAAGAATCCAAAAATATCAAAGGCAAAGCTTAAAAGGAAGCTACTATTAGCACTTGAAGAAAATGTTGATAAAATATTTACTTCAACAAAAGAAGAAGAGGAGAGTGAGGATTATAGCTCTTTAAATGATGATGACTGTGCAGGAATAAGTTTTTCTCCAATGAACTAAAATAAATTCTTAAGTAAGGACGGTATGACTCCAAATTTACTCAAGACAGGTGTCCCTAAAACCATCAACAAAATACAAGGGTATTATAGCCACCGACAGATTACTATAGTTAACGATAAACCTTTTACTGTAGTAAGAATACGTGATACCTTTCTACTATGCAAATGGAATCTTACTTTTCTAAAAGATGTCGGTGCATTATTAAAGAGGTCAGTGCGGATTTTAAACCATTTCAAATCCGGCTACTTTCCATCTATAAAAGGAGGAAGCCAATTACAAAAAGAGGGCGTGGAAGAGTCTGAGTGTTTGAGTGCTTGTCTGAGTAAGAGTTTGAGTGCTTATTAAGTTTGAGTATGAGAGTTTTAGTATTGGTCTGAGTACTTGTGTATTGATTGTATTGCCTTGAGCAGAAGTGAACTACCTTGGTGGTGTATCAAGCTTATCTTATCTGTATCAAGCTTATCTTATGTAAGTTTTATGTTCCTATGTTTTATTAGTCTTGGTTCTATTGTTCATGTTTCGATGTTTATTATATTTTTGTTGCTTTGCATTTTATTGTTTTGGTTCAGTATAAAGTGTGAAATAACTAATTAACTATATGAATGATGATAATATATATTATATTATCATATAAAAAAGGAGGAAGCCGCATACATAAAGATGGTGTGGAAGAGTCTGAGTGTTTGAGGGCATGTTTGAGTAAGATTTTGAGTGCTTATTAAGTTTGAGTATGGGAGTTTCAGTAATGGTCTGAGTACTTGTATATTGGCTTTTGAGTAGAAGTGAACTACCTTGGTGGTGTATCAAGCTTATCTTATCTGTATCAAGCTTATCTTATGTAAGTTTTTTGTTCTTATGTTTTATTAGTCCTGATTCTATTGTCTATATTGCGTTGTTTATTATATTCTTGTTGCTTTGCATTTTATTGTTCTGGTTCAGTATAAAATGTGAAATAACTACTTAACTATATGAATGATTATAATATATATTATATTATGGTATCAGAGCCACGTATCAAATTCTTATAGGGTTGACTCTTCTTGTTCAGTTTGAGAAGAACTAGGAGTGTTAACTCTATATACTGGATGATGGACTTGATTTGAAGCCTTTCTAAGTCCTTTTAAGATTGTTCTTTCATTATGGGTTTTTTCATAATCTGATTGAGGAATAGAGGAGGTTGAGGTTCTTGGCGGATTTCTATGAAGTGTATTAGAAATACTTAGTTTAGTATTTCTTGATGATGGAAATTGCATTTCAATTTCTCAATCCGGGTATTCGATTATTTGTTCAGGCTCTCTATTTTCAAGAATCTTAGTCTGATTTTCAGACTGAAGAGACCATCTTTCTGGTAATTTAACCTGTGTCCAAGATACAGACTTAGGTATAACCTAATTAGATTTATCCTTATTTGTTTGAAAGAAAATGGTCTGACCCTTTGTATCAATTTGCCTCTCATTTGGACATAGAGTGTTCATAACTTTATAACATATTCTATAAACAAAATCTAAGTTTTGAGATCCAGGATCCATATCAAAACCTTGAGTTTTTAGATTCAGAGTTAAAACCTTCAAAAGATTTGGATCAGATAAGGCCACCAAAAAATTCGAAATGCAATTAAAATATATAAGACCATTGCAAATGGTTGATTCGACGATGCCTACTAAAGAATCGGTGAACCTTCTATGTCTGTTATCCCTTAAGCCAAACAAAACAAAGTTGTTTAACCCTGTCTTGGTAAGGGTTTAACAACTTTCTATACTAGGTCAATATGCAGATAGTTAAAATCTTTTCTTTTATGTTCTTTGACCATCACTGAGGATAGGAGTTGGAAACTATCTTGAGTTTCCATGACAGAAATAGTTTTCTCAATAGTTTTAATTGAGAAGCTACTTTTGAAATCAAAAGTCCCCTTTTTATGAACATCCGTTATAGGAACTTTTGGGATGTTCCGATTTTGGATTTGTTTTTCGATATTATCAATAATAACTTCTTCCTTATTATTTACACGAAGTGTGCTGGTAGAAGCTGTCCTACTAGATAGTGTCCTGAACAAATTTACCATATTCGATTTTACAGTCTAAATCTGAGTCAACTGGAAACAGTCCCAACACCTTCCCTATCTTCTGGCTCAACGACGATCTTTGGGTCACAGTGACTTTAGATTTGACTGAAAAATCTAAATTTGCATAGTTAATCAGTTCACCACTGAATAGAATGTGGCTTTGATACCATACAATCAAAGTTAAGACGAGTTTGTCATTGATAAAGAATGGATTAAAAGAGATTTCCTTTCAGAAGAAAATAGACAAATAAGGGAATGATTTTTCCAATAATTTAATGAAGAATTAAGCGATGTTTTTCATAAAAAGTTTAATAAATTTATGATACAACATGGAAGGAATGTGAAATTCTTCAAATGATTTAAGTATATCCTCAAAAAAGAAGGGATTAAGCTTCTAGAGTTTAAAATAAATATGGTTGAACAGGACTTTCAGACCTTTCCCACAATCAAAGGTGAAACGGTCGAATCTATCCATCCCTCATAAATGAGTTTACAATTAAAAGGAGAGAAGCTTGAAACTAAAGCTTCACCCTTTAAGTTGGGGCCTAAGGAATCTGAAAATCATATGGCAAAATTAAAGGGAATTCCATACATCATAGAACAAAATAATTACACAAATCTCTTTCTACAAACTATAGGAAAACAAACCACTAGAATTGAAAATATCTTGAATAATTTGAAATCTGTACGGTAAGAAAAGAAAGAAGAAAATCAAAAGGAAGCAATGTTATTCAAACCACCACTAAGTATAGAAGTAGGAAAATTCATCCTGCAAGGAATAAAAAAAAAATGAAGATAATAAAGAATTGGTCGATGAGTTAGTCAAAAGACTTGCAAAACTGAATGTTAATGAGATGGGAAAACCTCTCATCGGTGAGCTACAAGTCCTACAAAAAGATCAAAATTATACAAACCAAGAAATTTTTGAGATAAAATATGCGTTTAAAACAGAAAGCTTCGATCTTAACAGAATAGATTATGGGAAGAAACCTATGCCAATTGCCCAAACATGAATGTATTACACTAGACCCACTCTGTTGATCTCCAAATAGAAGAAGATTTTATTTCTAATTCTGTGTCCTATTCAGGAAGGTCAATTGTAAATTGGAATATAAATGGCTTATCTGAAATTAGATCCTTGATCTTATGAAACACATGACAATGTATGCCACCACTTGTAAATCAAGTGGAAACAAATATAATGAAATTGTCAAAGCTATCATATGTGGCTTTACAGGATGGCTTAGAGGATGGTGGGATTTTCATATGGATGATACTGCAAAAGATCAAATCTTAAATACTATTAAACAATGGATTATTAAAACTGAAGTCGGCCCTAGACAGTTCCAAGAAAATGTAGTTGACGAAGGTGATGCAGTTAATACACCGATCTACACTATCACCCTTCACTTTGTTGGAAGTATGACTCTCTTAAAAGCTAGATCAGAAGATCTGCTTTCAAATTTACGTTGCCCAACACTTTCTCATTTTAAATGGTATAAATATGTTTTCTACACTAGATTATTATTTAAGAAAGATAGTAAGGCAGATGATTGGAAGGAAAAATTTATAGCTGGACTTCCTCATCTTTTTGCTGAAAATGTTAAAACATGGCTGAAATATAAACATGGAGGAATTATTCCCTATTCGCTTTATACCCTTGGAGAATTATCAGCAGAAATCTGCACCTAAGGCCTAACTTTGTGCACAGAACTGAAACTCCGAATACAATTAGAAAAACAAAGAATGATGGGGAAGAAATAACTATGAAACTTTTGTGAACAGTTTGAGTATAATACTTTATCCTCTTCTAAACCCTCTCACAAAGAAAAATACAAGAATTTACAAAAGTAAAAATTTAAACAATCGCAGGGAAGAAAACAAACATTTCCTAAAAGATATATGCAATATCACTCTTTCAAACAAAATGGAAAAAGAAAGATACTTGTTTGTTAAAACTGCAGGAAGGTAGGTCATTATAAGAATAAATGCATAGTTAAAAAATAAATCAATGCACTCGAAATCGACAAAGATATCAAAAAAAATTATTTGATATTCTTCTAGTGAATAGAGATGATTCTGATAGTTCTTCTAATTCCGATAGAGAAATTTTAACTAGAGAAATAAATGATGATGATTTGATCTTCACAAGCTTTGACTCTGATTCAGATGATGATGATAATCCTGGAAATGCTTGCCAATGTAATTTTCTACAAGGCTATCATTGATATGAATGGTTTAAAGCTTAATACTCTTACAAAAGAGGAAAGTTTAATCATTGACCTGATTGATAAAATTAGTAACCTAGAGGCTAAAAAGGAAGCCTTGGTTCAATATATCGACATGGCAAAATATCCATCTAGACCTACTATTTCAAAACCTTCTCTCGTACCAACAAGAAAAGAATACAGTTTCCACGACATGAAAAGAATACAGTTTCACAATCAGGGAATCTTCAATTCCTGAGTTAAAACATAAAATAAATGAAGTTCGCAATGAATTGATAACCTTGAAAACTAGAGTTCAAATCTTGGAAATGGCATTTGCAACTTTTAATAAAAAAGAAGGTATTCATGATGAAAATACTGAAGTAGAATTCAACAACTTGATGTATGAATATCACCATAATCTTCTACCACCTGAAGCGGAAGATATACTTCCGAAAGTTCTAGAAAATGATGACCCTGAAACTTCAAACTGATGTAACATGCTAGAAAAAATCAAACTTCAAAACTGTGAATATATCAACTTTTTAGACAAAGTCATAACTCAACGATGATTTACTACCGTTAAAATAGTAGTACAAAAGAAATATAGTTTCCAAACCACTGCTCTTATTGACTCTAGAGCAGATCTAAACTGTATAAATGAGGGCTTAGTCCCTATAAAATATTTTAGTAAAACTACCCAAGTTTTAAACATGGCTAACAGAAGTAAAATATTAATAAACTATAAACTATCTAATTCGGAAGTTTGTAATAATGGAGTATGGTTTAAATTTCCTTTTATCATGGTTAAAGGATTAAGCCAACCGGTTATTCTTGAAACCCCATTCCTAAATATGCTTTACCCTATCAAAATTGATGGTACCGGTATTGAGGCTAACATTGAGGGACATGAGGTAAAATTTACCTTCATAGATAAGCCTAGAGTTCTTGAAATAAACAACATTAAGAATAAAATCTCTATTAAGGAAAAATTCCTTTTTTATCTAAAAGAGGAAATCAAGTAAAAAACCATTGAAGAAAAATTACTATCTCCAGAAATACAAAATACAATTAACACTTTCAAAACGATTATTATAAAAGAAATATGCTTTGATGTTCCTAGCACGTTTTGGAATAGAAAACAACATATAGTTGAACTTCCTTATTAACCAAGTTCCAATGAGCAAAAGTACCTACAAAAGCAAGGCCTATTCAAATGAATAGTAGGCTCCTTGAAATTTGTAAAAAAGAAATACAAGAATTACTTGATAAAAAACTTATCAGAAAAAGTACGTCACACTGGAGCTGCTCAGCCTTTTATGTTGAGAAAGCTTCTAAAATCGAAAGAGGAGCCCCTAGATTGGTTATAAATTATAAACTATTAAATAAAGCATTATGATGGATTCAGTATCCAACTCCAAATAAAAAAGATCTTTTAGATAGATTGGTAACTGCCTGCGCATTTTCAAAATTTGACTTAAAATCTGGATATTGACAAATCCAAATAATAGAAAAGGATAGGTATAAAACAACTTTTAATGTCCCTTTCGGGCATTATGAATGGAACATTATACCTTTTAGTTTTAAAAATGCATCATCTGAATTTCAAAACATTATGAATGATATATTCAATCCTTATACCAAATTCATGATTGTATACATTGATGATGTACTTGTTTTTTCCGAATCGATTGATCAACATTGGAAACATCTAAGCACATTTTTAAAAGCTGCTAAAAATGCTAGGTTGGTGATATCAGCAAAAAAGATAAATATTTTTCCAAACAAAAATAAGGTTTCTTGGACATAAGATTTATCAAGGAAGGATTATTCCCATCGATAGGGCAATTGAATTTGAGTCAAATTCCTAGATATCTTTAAGGACAAAACCGAACATCAACGGTTTCTTGGTTGCCTAAATTATTTCTATGATTTTTATAAGGACCTTGTTATAGACGCTAAACCTTTGTTTTAGCGGTTAAACAAAAACCCTCTTGATTGGACTGATGAACATACCAGAGCAGTCTGAAAACTAAAATTGAAAGGCAAAGAACTACTTTGCTTGGCATTATCTAATCCTACATCTTTTAAAATTATTGAAACCATGCCCTTGAACAAGGGCTAGGTGGCGTACTTAAACAAAAACTTCATGTTGAAGAACAATTGGTCCGATATACTTTAAAAACCTGGAACCCAGCTCGATAAAACTATTCCATTGTTAAAAAAAAAATTCTTGCCATTGTTCATTGTGTAATTAAATTCCAGTGCGACCTACTAAATCAATGTTTTCTTATTTGTACTGATTGTAAGGCAACTAAAGATATTCTTGAAAAAGATGTAAAAAATATAGTCTCAAAACAAATATTTGCTCGATGGCAAAGTTTCCTTTTAGCATTTAAATTTACAATTGAACAAATTAATGGTTAAAGTAACCATCTTCTTGACTTTTGACCCGATAATTTTTGCAGGAAACGCAGGAGAAAGCAAAATCAAAAGCACCCAATGGATATAATTCTCAGTCTGGGTAAAGGCCTGGCTACACCATCAACATCTCCAAGTGCTTTAATAAGAAACCAAGTTCAATAGAATGATATTTCTCCCCAGCAATCTCCTTTAAGCATTAATAGTCATGGTTAGAGTGATAATAAAACTCCATTTCTTGAGACGACTTATATACCACTCATAGTCGTTGAAAATGATCACAAAACAAAAATCATACTTAAATAGTAGCAATATATTTACGAAACCACATGCATCCCAATATGGGAGAAAAATGTAGAGAATGGTATGAGGCCATACTCATGGAAACAGGATCGATGACTATAGTTCACTACTATAGAAATAATGACGCAAAAATTGTATACTCAAAATTCCAAATTCATAAGATCATCTCTTATAGAGACTAGGGACTTGATCCTTTAAAACCAATGATGTTAAATACCAGAGGATTTAAAATTAAATCCGATCATTATTTTTAATATATAAAAGCATGGGATGAAGTATTTGCCTATCAAACTAATAAGAATTTACATAGTCGGTATGTGCAGTTTAAAATAACTAAATTTGTAGAATTCCCTAACTGGTTAAAAAATTGGTTCTTTTTATAGGGATCATGCAGCCAGATACTTCATTCAAAAATGCAAGTATCACAGAGAAAGTTCTCTAACTACAATAAATATTGTTTTAAAAGAGACTATCATTTATACTTCGTGGCCTTATATTAGGTCCCTTGGATTCTTAAATGGACATATTAACTCTCAGAAGACGATATCGACAAATGGGATTATATCTCAGAGTTAAGTCGACAAATATCGGTAAAATGGTGGGACAACTATAAAAATAACTCCCTGGATCTGGAAAATATTTATATGAAATTAGTACCTTCCTCCTCACAAAATTCTATTATAGATGTAATAGAATACGTTGCAATAATGCAACAGAAGAATCCAAAATTATCAAAGGCAGAGCTTAAAAGGAAGCTACTATTAGCACTTGAAGAAGATGTTGATAAAATGTCTACTTCAACAAAAGAAGAAGAGGAGACTGAGGATTATAGCCTTCTAAATGGTGATGACTGTGCATGAATCAATTTTCCTCCAATGACCTAAAATAAATTCCGGTACGACTCCAAATTTACTCAGGACACGTGTCCTTCAAACCATCAACAAAATACAAGGGTATTATAGCCATCGACATATTACTATAGCTACAGACAAACTTTTTACTGTAGTAAGAATACGTGATACCTTTCCACTATACAAATGGAATTTTACTTTTTCAAAAGGTGTCGATGCATTATTAAAGAGGTCGGTGCAGATTTTAAACCATTCAAATCTGGTTATTTCCCATATATATAAAGGAGGAAGCCATATATATAAAGAGGGCGTGGAAGAGTCTGAGTGTTTGAGTGCTTGTACGAGTAAGATTTTGAGTGCTTATTAAGTTTGAGTATGAGAGTTTCAGTATTGGTTTGAGTACCTATGTATTGAGTGTATTGGCTTTAGCAAAAGTGAACTACCCTGATGGTGTATCAAGCTTATCTTATTGAAGTTTTCTGTTCCTATGTTTTATTAGTCCTGCTTCTATTGTTCATGTTGTGTTGTTTATTATATTCTTGTTGCTTTGCATTTTATTGTTTTGGTTCAGTATAAAATGTGAAATAACTAATTAACTATATGAATGTGGATAATATATATTATATTATGGTATGAGATATATATATATATATATAAAATTCAAACACTCTCAAACAATCATGACCGTCAAATCGGTCCAGATTCATTCTGGGCCGTTGGGCGTCTACTGT
>NW_006499799.1:2048871-2078270 GCF_000471905.2 Amborella trichopoda
GGCGTTTATCGCTGTGAGAATTGCTGCGAGTGCCCATTATAGTGGATAAATCAGGAGGAGTATTATCGGCCAAAAAGATTACTTTGCTCAAAACTACTATTAGATTTCTAGGACATAATATTCATCATGGTACGATTATTCCCATAAATCGCTCAATTCAATTTGCTGATAAATTTCCAGATAAAATTCTAGACAAAAAAGAGCTTCAAAGATTTTTAGGTTGTTTAAATTATGTCATTGATTTTTATCAAGACCTTGCTATTGATGCCAAACCATTGCATGATCGCCTGAAAAAGAATCCTCCACCTTGGACAATTGTTCATACCAAGGCCGTACAAATCATTAAACAAAAAGTAAAATGTTTACCTTGTCTTTCTCTTCCTAACCCTACTGCATTTAAAATAATTGAATGTGATGCTTCAGAGTTGGGTTTCGGAGGAATCCTAAAACAACAAGTTGATAATCATGAACAACTACTCAGGTATAGTTCTAAAGCCTGGAATTCCACTTAACAAAATTACTCTACAGTAAAAAAGGAAATCGTTGTCATTGTTCATTGTGTCACCAAATTTCAAAGCGATTTTCTCAATCAAAGATTTCTTATTCGCACTGATTGCAAAGCAGTTAAAGATATTCTGCAAAAAGATGTTCAAAATCTTGTTTTCAAACAAATATTTGCTCGCTGGCAAGCGATTCTCTCTGCTTTTGATTTCACTATTGAACATTTGCACGGTTCTTCTAATTCCTTACCTGATTTTCTTACCCGTGAATTTTTGCAGGGGGGCCACACTAACACCAACGACGATACACCACTCTCATTAGCACTATAGCTCTTTGAAGCTAATAAAAATAATACTCCTCCTGATTTATCCACTATAATGGGCACTCACATCAATTCTCACAGCGATAAACGCCCTCTTGATATAGTACTAGCATTACTTGAGAGTCCACCCTTGGCCACTCTCTCACCATCCATTTCATACATATAGTATTTATAGGAAAAATCTGAATTATTTAATTTTTTTCCCTGGGTGGGGTTGCAACCCCACTCTTCATAGGATAAAAGATTTTTTATTTGCATTTTAGAGTATGCAATAACTCTTGTATTTTGTTGATAATAATGAACCACAGAGACAGACCATGTTTCCATTAGTATGGCTTCTTAATATTCTCTTATCAAAATCCAAATAATTCTCATAGTTGGTATATCCAATTTCAGATGCCACTCTATGAACGTTTTCCAAGTTGATTAAAAAACTGGTTTCTTATACGGGGTTCTACAAGTACTATTCTACCTCCTGCTTTTAAGAAAGCACAGGGGCAATTTGAAATATTCAATAAGATTGATAGTAATATTGATCCACACTTATACTTTGTCACTTTATATCAACTCCCATGGATTATGAAATGGGAATACACTATGTCTTCTAATAATACAGCTGATTATACCTATATCTCTCGCTTGGGAAAAACCATCTCTATAAAATAGTGGGATATTTTCAATATGGATCCCAATACTATTGTGCCCAAAAGAATACCACCAGAGAAACCTATTTATAATCCCAATCCTGCTGCTTATAATACTGCTACTGCAAACACTTCATTTGATGTCCCTACATATCTCAGAAATATGCTCCAAACTAACCCAAATGCTACCAAAGAAACTCTAGAACAACAAATGAGAGTAATATTTGCTGAAGCAGGCCGCAAGCCAGTCTCTTCAGATGAAACAATTCAGTCATCTCCCAATCGTGCCAATAGATATTTTCCGTTAGAAGAAACAGACCCGGATGAAGAAGATGAAGAAGAAGACCCCAATGAGTCCATAAAGGAGTCCAACCCGATGAAAAAGGTTCTCACCGACATAAAGATTCTCAACCGTACCATGTCACCTCATGTCACCATCAAGATACTGTATCAGGATACCCTCTGTACCAAATCACTGTGTTGCCGACATAAAAAACAAAAAAGTCACTATGCTGCCGACATAAAAGACAAAAGTTACTATTACATATGCTTCTTTAAGTCAAATCAAGCATCTTTCTTTTTCCTTTATGTCTTTTCTTTTTTCTTTAAGTCCCATCCATGTCTCTTCGGCATCTTCTCTGCCTTAGCCTCTAAGTCTTCCTTCGCCTATAAAAGGAGGCATACCTCCTCATTCTCTTCAGGTCTCAGAGCCCTCGAAATCCTCTCTGCTCTCTTCTCCTCTCTGCTTCTCTTCTCTGCTTTCTTGTCCTCTCTGCTTCTCCTCTCTGCTCTTCTCGCTTCAGTCTTTAAGGTCTTTCATCATAGACCTTCACTTCTGCTCAACTGCTCCACCTCTGTTGTCCTGACCTCACAGCATTACTCTATCAGCTTAAACCAGTCTTATGTTTTCCAGGTCATTGACCTTCCCTTTGCCTCATCATAACCAGGTTCTCTCTTATCCTCTCCTTTGATTTTCTCTGTTTTATTATGTGCGACTGTAACTTCGACACACTCCCATCATATTGCCCTCACAAATAGAAGTTATTCTCCAATTATTGTATATGTAAACTGTAAGTATTGTTTTCCGTCTTTCTTTTTGAAAAGTTTGTACTGTGTATAAAAGTGTGTACTGTTTATACAGATGGTATTGTAATAAGTAATACAGTTGGTTTGGAATGCAATTTCAATTGATGTTCAGTATTAAAATAGGAAATTATACACATACATCATGGTTTGTAATTGATATATCTGTTATTCCTTTTATTATAATCATTTTATTTTGTTTAAATTATTATCGCATTTTACAAGAATTAATTAAATATAATAGTATGATCTTTGCTTACCTTTTATAAAAAAAAAAAAATTGAACGAATTATTGAATACTGAAGATCTTGGTGCGTTTTGTTATCAGAGCCAATCATTGTAGTACTGTGTACAATATAGAAAGTTACAGTAATACCATAGAAACCTAATTAAATTTCCATCTAAGAAAGTTGGTCCGAGTGTTAAGGCAAGAGACGAAAGAAGTCTAGGCAAAGTACCCGCCAAGGCCAGGAGAGCCGCTTAGGGGAAAATGCTGGACCCTTGGTCGTCCAGATTGTCATTATCCGCAACCTACAGATGGCAAATTTAATCAGGATTCTTAAAGGTAAAACAGTAATTCAAACTGGTCAAACTTTAAGAATAAAAAATAAAGAAGAAATAGTAATAAATGATATTGAAAAACATATACAAAATTGGAATATTCCCAAGGTACCTATATCAGATATTTATCAAAAGGATTCATTCAAATTAAAACTAGGATATGCAATTAAGACAGTGGAAGAAAGTTTATCAGTATCACAAAATCAGGAAGACTTCCAACTGTTATCCAGAAAAATAATAGAAAAACATAAAGAGCAAAACTATAAATATTTACATATTGGACTAATACAAATTGCAATAAAACCTTTAACTCAGTTGGGTCTAAATAACTCAGTGCTTGTATGCCGAAGAGATACAAGGCACAATAAGTTTTCAAACTCACTCCTAGGCATGGTTGAATCGAGCCTATGTAGTAGACCCATTTATTTTAATTGTTTTCCAAATTTTTTTGTTTCATTAACAGATCTTAATATCCTAGATATATTAACAATAAATCTTAAAACCCATGGATTCAGTATGACTCCTGGATCTCAAAATCTAATCATTGTATATCGTATATATTACAAAGTTATGAACACTCTTTGTCCTAATATTATGATGCAAACGGATACAAAGGAACAAACTATACTATTTCAAACTAATAAAGAAAAATCAAATACTATTATTCCAAGAACTATAGCTTGGTGAGAAATTACTCTACCTCAGTTATGGTCAATTCAAAATGAAAACCAACCAAAAGAGGTACCCATCAATAACATCCCTAATCAAATAATTGAACATCAGGATGGTAATATAGAAATAAAATTTCAAAACAATAAACCATTAGTACAAGATGACTTAGACATAAATAGAAAAAGAATAAGAAAACCAATACTACCAACAAGAAAATCTTGTCATACAACCCCTGAAATCATTATTCTTTCTCTTCCGTCAACACCTACACCTACAGGATTCTCAGATTTACAATTACAAGGAACAAAGAGAACAGTAGATCATGTAGTTATACCTACTTATAGATTTGAACCAGATATAGCTGAATTTCAGATATTAACTCTACAAAAAGAAGACATGGAGATAGATGATTACCTCCTAGCATCAAAAAAGAAAAAGGTCAATATTGAATATCTGAAAAATGATTATTTGGCGAAAGAAAACCAAGGAATTAGAGAATGGTATCTCAAAGCGTTTCAACTCAGATTAATAGAATTATTTCATAAAAAAATATAATAAATTCTTAAAGAAAGAAAAACAAACTAAAGGATTTTTCATATGGTTACAAGAAATCTGTGCTCAATATAACATCCAAATTCCTCAATTTGATATTCAAACAATAGAAGAAAAAACTTATATAAGTAAAAATGGTACAAGTACTGCAAGTGTTCACCCTCCTGAGAAAGTTATAGTACTCAAAGGAGTAAAAACTCCACCATTAAAAGGCGAACCACCACAAGCCTTATATGAGTTTATTGCAACACCTTATAAAGTTATACCAAAGGATATGGGTAAAAAAATATGAATTAATACCGCATATTGTGGAACAAAATAATTATATAAACTTATTTATGCAATCTTTAGGAAAACAGGCAGAACGCATAGAAAAATTAATCACTCCTCAACCACAAATAGTAAATCCTCTTATTCCTAAAGCTGTCTTTTTCAAACCTCCTCCAGAACTTAATAAAACTAAATTTCATATTGGAGAAGATAACAAAACATTAATGGATCAATTAATCTTTAAATTAGCTCAATTAGATATCAAAGGAATACCCTCTCCTAAAATAAATCTCCCTGTACCTATACCTAGTATCCCAGAATCATCCGATAAAGGTGAACAACAGATACCTGAGCATGAGACTCTAATGCTCCAAGAAGAAGAACCAACAATAGTAGATAATCTGCATAATAGAGAATTAGCCTTTATGGATACCACAACCAATGATCTCAATAGAATCGCATATGGTAAATCATGGAAACCAATTACAGCCTTACCATATTATAAAAGACCTACACCTGTTGATGTCTAATTAGAAGAAGATGCCATACAACAGGCAGTATCATATTCAGGCAGATCAATTGTAAATTGGACTATTGATGATTTATCTGATTTAAAAATATTGGATGTCATGAGACATATGACTATGTTTGCATCAACAAACAAAATGGCTGGCAATCCTGATCAAGAGGTTACCAAATCAATAATCAATGGATTCACAGGATGGCTAAGAGGCTGATGGGATTTTTATATTGATGATGAAACCAAAAATAAAATCCTCACTAACACTAGACAGTGGACGGCCCGAAATGAACATAATTAAGAAATAATATATACAGAAAGTGATGTTGTAAATACTTTAATTTATACTATCACCCCACATTTTATAGGCAGTACAGCTTTACTAGCAGCAAGATCAAAAGATTTGCTGTCAAACCTACGATGTCCTACCTGATCCCATTACAAATGGTATAAAGATGTATTCTTTTCACGATTATTAATAAGAGAAGACTGTCTGCTTGATCATTCGAAGGAAAAGTTTATTGTTGGTCTTCCCTACTTATTTGTTAAAAAAGTCAAAGAAATATTAAGAAAGAAACATAATGGTGTTATTATTTATTCTACTTATACATTAGGAGAATTATCAGCAGAAATATGTGCTGAAGGTTTAGTCTTATATACAGACCTGAAGCTTAAACGCCAACTTGACAAACAACAAATTACTAAAGGAAAAGAGCTTGGTGATTTTTGCGAACAATTTGGTTATCATATAGATAATAAGAATAAACCAAAAAAATTGTATAAGAAAAAGAAAAAATATCATAAAGACATATTTAGGACAGACAAATCACATCACAAATATAAAAATTCTAAAAAACATAAATATATCAACAAATTTAACACTGATAAGAAAAATAAAAAGAAACTACCTGTATGTTATAAATGTGGAAAACATGAACATTATAAGCATCAATGTAAACTAAAAAAAAAAATAGATGCTTTACAATTGGATGAATCATTAAAAAACAAAATATATAAGATTATCAATTATGATAGTGCATCCTCATCTACTATCAATTCAAATGGATCATTAGGAAATATACAGGAAGATGATTTGGAATGGACCGATTCTTCAGATGACTCTTCCTCCGAAGACACTTCAAACGCACCAAGATCTTCAGTGTTCAATAATGCGTTCAATTTTTTTTTTTTTTTTATAAAAGGTAAGCAAAGATCATACTATTATATTTAATTAATTCTTGTAAAATGCGATAATAATTTAAACAAAATAAAATGATTATAATAAAAGGAATAACATATATATCAATTACAAACCACGATGTATGTGTATAATTTCCTATTTTAATATTGAACATCAATTTAAATTGCATTCCAAACCAACTGTATTACTTATTACAATACCATCTGTATAAATAGTACACACTTTTATACACAGTACAAACTTTTCAAAAAGAAAGACGGAAAACAATACTTACAGTTTACATATACAATAACTGGAGAATAACTTTCATTTGTGAGGGCAATATGATGGGACTGTGTGGAAGTTACAGTCGCACATAATAAAACAGAGAAAATCAAAGGAGAGGACAAGAGAGAACTTGGTTATGATGAGGCAAAGGGAAGGTAAATGGCCTGGAAAACATAAGACTGGTTCAAGCTGATAGAGTAATGCTGTGAGGTCAGGATAGCAGAGGTAGAGCAGTTGAGCAGAAGTGAAGGTCTATGATGAAAGACCTTAAAGACTGAAGCGAGAAGAGCAGAGAGGAGAAGCAGAGAGGAGAAGAAAGCAGAGAAGAGAAGTAGAGAGGAGAAGAGAGCAGAGAGGCTTTCGAGGGCTCCGAGACCTGAAGAGAATGAGGAGGTATGCCTCCTTTTATAGGCAAAGGAAGACTTAGAGGCTAAGGCAGAGAAGATGCCGAAGAGACATGGATGGGACTTAAAGAAAAAAGAAAAGAAAGAAAAGACATAAAGGAAAAAGAAAGATGCTTGATTTGACTTAGAGAAGCATCTGTAATAGTAACTTTTGTCTTTTATGTCGGCAGCATAGTGACTTTTTTGTTTTTTATGTCGACAGCACAATGATTTGGTACAGAGGGTATCCTGGTACAATATCTTGATGGTGACATGGTACGGCTGAGAATCTTTATGTCGGTGAGAACCTTTTTCCTCGGGTCATTAAGCGGGTCGGACTCCTTTATGGCTTTTAGCTGAACTCATTGGGGTCTTCTTCTTCATCTTCTTCATCCAGGTCTGTTTCTTCTAACGGAAAATATCTATTGGCATGATTGGGAGATGACTAAACTGTTTCATCTGAAGAGACTAGCTTGCGGCCTGCTTCAGCAAATATTTCTCTCATTTGTTGTTCCAGAGTTTATTTGATAGCATTTGGGTTAGTTTGGAACATATTTCCGAGATATGTAGGGAAGTCAAATGAAGTGTTTGCAGTAGCAGTATTATAAGCAACAGGATTGAGATTATAAATAGGTTTCTCTGGTGGTATTCTTTTGGGCACAATACTATTGGGATCCATATTGAAAATATCCCACCATTTTACAGAGATGGTTTTTCCCAAGCGAGGGATATAGGTATAATCGGTTGTATTATTAGAAGACATAGTGTATTCCCATTTCATAATCCATGGGAGTTGATATAAAGTGACAAAGTATAAGTGTGGATCAATATTACTATCAATCTTATTGAATATTTCAAATTGCTCCTGTACTTTCTTAAAAGCAGGAGGTAGAATAGTACTTGTAGAACCCCATATAAGAAACCAGTTTTTGAACCAACTTGGAAAACGCTCATAGAGTGGCATCCGAAATTGGATATACCAACTATGAGAATTATTTGGATTTTGAGAAGAAAATATTTTATGTCATGCATCAATATACTCTTCATACTTATAATATTATAGAAAAAATCTGAATTATTTAATTTTTTTCCCTGAGTGGGGTTGCAACCCCACTCTTCATAGGATAAAAGCTTTTTTATTTACATTTTAGAGTATGCAATAACTCTTGTATTTTGTTTATAATAATGGACCACAGAGACAGACCCTGTTTCTATTAGTATGGCTTCATAATATTCTCGGGTCTTAACCCCGTTTGTGGGATTGAGATGGTTGATCAAATAACGAGGAGCAAGTTTGGTAGGGTCCATATGGGCATGTTGGTCCTCGACAGTTATATCCATGAGAAAAGCTGTTTCTATGAATGTGGAACGAGGAGTATTTGAATTAGGCCTTTGAGATGGCCTAGATTGAGCCGGTGTAAAAGCTGGGGTTGATGTATTATGTTCTGGGTAGGTTATTTGATGTATAGGTGAAATGGATGGTGAGAGAGTGGCCAAGGGTGGACTCTCAAGTAATGCTGGTACTATATCAAGAGGGCGTTTATCACTGTGAGAATTGCTGCGAGTGCCTATTATAGTGGATAAATTAGGAGGAGTATTATTTTATGGAAGATCCATCTTGTACATGTCCAATCCAAACACATAATCTCCATACTCTAACACAATTGATTTCATTTTATTTTTCATGGCAGGAACATGCATTTGATTGGATTCTTCAATACCAAAGTTGGTTAGAACCTTAATGCAATTAGTGTCCTTGTTAAGCTTCACATACTCTTTTTTTTTTCCTGAGGTTGTGTTGCTTATCATCTGATGCTCCTAAAACGTATTTTTAGTTGGCCGAGGTCTTGTGTTCTTTAATGAGTTGCTTGTTATCTGAATAAGGAAAGAAAAACAAGAAAGTTGAATTAAGATTGGCACACCAACATGTGCATCACTTACTAATGCGACCTATGTACACCTCTAATGTCAAGCCTTTATTGGCTCTGCTTTTAGAGGGTTCTAAATCCTTTAACTGATAATTTGGTCACTGAGATGGTAGGCTTAACTCTAAAGGTGGACTTGCATGTCAACAAAGTGGCGAGGGAGAGGAGTCGTGCTGTTCAGGTTAGGGCTGGCAAGGCAAGGTTGTGCATGACAAAAATGAGTTAAAATGAGTTTATGTAGATCGACTATGATAAAATTGTGACCTTTTTTCCTTTACTGTATTCCCCGTCATGCTTTACTTTTTGGTATTTGGTTTTTCTTTTGCTATCTGATAAAGTAGTTTGTATATGTTCACTTCAATGGCTGATGCAATCCATGGATGTAATATAGTGAGAATAAGGCATTTGAGCTCATCTGATAATTTTAACTGAATGAATCTCGATAACCAATTCCCTCAAAGGATTTGTAAATGCAAACCAGGATGTGGTCGGATGCATGCGTTTATAGCAAATACACATGATAACTACAATAGGAATTTCTATAAATACTCTAACCGGAACGTATGTAATATTCTTTCATTAAGATAATGTAGAAGCATATTGGTTTTCCATTATAAGCATATATCTAACACACAATGAGACTGGATGCGGCCTTTTAGAGTGGTGTGATGAAATTCTAGGTGAAGATAAGAAGCCTATGCATCTCTGTCTGAGAAAGACAAGCGCAAATCTGATGCTGTGGTCGTTGAGAAAGTAGACGTTCAAAAAATTTATCTCATATGTGTAATTTTACTTATGACTTTGATGTTTGCCCTCCTTTTTTGTGTGAAAGGAATGGGTATATATTTTATGGTATCTATATACTTATAATTGTATTCACTTATTGATATCTATTTTATATGGAATAACAATTTTCAATTTAGTATATTTGCAGATTAATTTTTGGTGGTTTTGTGGTTTGAACGGTGAACACTTTACTTGCTTATATTACATCGTGAGTGATTTTTTGGTGGTTTTGTGGTTTGGTGGTTTTGGTGAAAGTTGAATGAGTTGGTGTTAATTATTTGTGGTTTTGTGGTTTGAATGGTGAAAGCTGAATGAGTAGGTGTTGAAGTAGGATTCTCATATTAAGTATTGTATTGATGCTTCAACTTTTTGTATTGTTTAAAGCTTGTTTATGTTCAACTGAGTTTACTGGAGTTTGCAGTCATGGTTATGTTTTTGAAGAGCAGTCGTTAATTCCATTGTAATGGTATAAGCTTAAGTCCTTTTATTTTCAAAAAAATACCTTGTAGAGAGAGTAAGAGAAGAGAAAAAAGAGGTGGTGGTGAGGGATGGGTCAAAGATGGATAAGAGAGATTGTTTTGCAGTCATGGTTATGTTTTTGAAGAGCAGTCGTTAATTCTATTGTAATGGTATAAGCTTAAGTCCTTTTATTTTCGAAAAAATACCTTGTAGAGAGAGTGAGAGAGGAGAAAAAAGAGGTGGTGGTGAGGGATGGGTCAAAGATGGATAAGAGAGATTGTACTCTATTTTGTATTCTCATCTCTCTCTCTCACTCTCTATGCCATCGTATTAGACCCTACATCTGGCGTATACCATCATGATAATCCCCTCATTTTCCTACATTTTCCAAACTTTGGTTTCTTGCTAAAATTTTTTTGAATGATGTTTCTTTCTCTTTCTCTTTCTAGTTCGAGTTAGTGTTAAGTGTTTAGACCTATTTTTCTCACTGCAACTTTTAGTAATCTCTCCCTCTCTCTCTCACTTTCCTCCTAAATCAAAATCAACAGGCCATGTTCCCTCAACATGGCTAAATACCGGGAGCCATACCAAACTAACCAACCTATCACCATAATTCATTGAGGCATAAAATATTGTTTGGCTAACGTTGAACCACATACAAGAGTCTCTAGGCTAATGTTGAACCCCATAATTTTAAACATTTACACATACATACCAGCTAGGATGTTGCCCAAATAAATTCAGAATGCTAGTATTACAAACTGCTACCAAAGCAATACCGTGACCAAACTCTCAAGTTAGTCCAACCAGTACAAAACATAAGAAAAGAATATTATACATCACTCTAACCACTACAAAAGCTAATATGACCACTTATGAAGTCCGTTCTCAATAAGAAGCTCGAGACAAGAATGATAGCAATGGTTGAGAGCATTTTCGACAGCCGTATGGTATTTGACAACAAATTTAGGACCTACTGTGTGAATGACCCTCCTGCCAAATCAAAGAGCATATAAGCAATTCATTTTCCAATACATCCACATAACAATGACTCAAAATATTTAGAATCTTTTTTTCAAAGCAATTAGTTGCATGAGAAACAAGAATTAAGTACAATGATATAAGGGAAGTAACTCAACCATTTAAAATAAAATGTCAAGCTTCAAATAGCTACCTCGCAGGAAGGTCATATGCATTTGCCACTTTAGCCATTCAAGTCCGACACCTACCCTACCAAATAGAATTGAAATGAGAACATATTCCACACTGTCTAGATATGTTGAGCAAATACACAACCAAAAATACCAGTGAATTTGGGTGAAGGTAACACATGAAATACAAAGAATAATGCATAAGGGAAAAATGCATAAGAACAAAATAAAGTCAGAATGCTAGTATTACAAAGTCAGAATGCTAGTATTACAAAGTCAGAATGCTAGTATTACAAAGTCAGAATGCTAGGAAAAAATAAAGGCAGAATGCACGTTATGTGTGTTCACATTGTGAGAGAATGGAGGTTATCATGTTCTTCATTATGAAATGATGGTTGTGGAATGCATTCTTGACACATGTTAAATGAAACCATAAAATTTCAGGAATATGTGTGTTCTTCAATGAGGCTTTTGAACAGTCAAATAGAGTCCGATTGACCTCAAACTACCACAGTTGGAGAGATACATGAGCCTAGTAAAATTTTTGTTTTATCCCACTGTTAAAATTCTTTACAAAAATGAAGTTATATTTCGAAATGAGAGGGTAGGTCACTATAGACTGTTTTCCTAGACTTGTCATTAATACCATTGTGTTTATTGATTTTAGCTAACCAAACGACATCCATTTTTGCCCAAACCACAGCCATTTTAAAGATATTTGAATGGGCTAAAAGTTGTACGATAAAATGTTTTGAAATTCTCTTTAGATTGAAAGTTACGCTTTGTTTTATGAAGGTATGTCGCTTTGGACAGTTTTAGCGAAAGCACAGATTTAATGCCTCTGATGACAAACCAAAAGTATCCATTTTAGCCCAAACCCTTGCCATTGGAACCGGTCATGAGTCCTCTTTAATTCATATATTGGGCACTTTTCAAGGTTCCTTCTTGATTTTGAAACATGAGCAGAATTTCAAAGATATGTCACTGTCTTTCCTGCACAACAGATTTCAGACTAAGTGTCTCTGTTCTTGGGTTGTTTTGAGGGGGCAAACAAGGTCCAATTGTGCTCAAACCACCCATAATTGAAAGATAGCTGTGTTTAACATAAATTTAATTTTGGAGCTATCTTCAAATTTCAAATGAGCTGAAAGCTATAGCCTTGTTTTGACTTGGATGTCACTGCCTTAATTTTTACAACGCTTGACATCGATACTTTGATTATGTTATATGAACTCAGATTCTGTTATATGAACTCTGATTCTGTTATATGAACTTTGATTCTGTTATATGAACTCGGATTCTGTTGTATGAACTCTGATTTTGTTATATGAACTCTGATTCTGTTATAAGAGCTCTGACTATTGTTATATGAACTATGATTTTGTTATATGAACTCTTATTCTGTTATAAGAGCTCTGACTACTGTTATATAAACTCTGAATCTGTTATATGAGCTTTGATTCTGTTAAATGGACTCTGATTTTGTCTGCTACACAATGGATCCTCCATTGCTAGTGATCCCTCTGATTTTGTACGTGTGAGCATGGACTTGCGGCACAATGATTTATATATGTGATATTTTGTCAGACTCTGTAAGTGTGAGCATGGACTTGCCAGATGATCTTTTCCTGACTCCCAATGATAGGAAGAGAGTTAGGCTCTGATTATACTTGGGAGGGGCACTATCCATCGGGACCCCTTTGGTAGTTTAATGTCCTCTAGTGGTGAGAGAGTAAGAGGGCAGTGTCTTGCAAGGCCTCAGCCTATCGAAAACCACAAAGTGCACTGGGATGTGTGCGTGAGTGAGGACATTACAAAGTAGGGCCTCTACTTGTCATTGTCCTCCCTCCTGAATGAGGGTAGAAGTCCCAAGCTCAGGATTGGCTTTGCCTTATCGCTGTGGCTTCTACTTCGAGAGTTAACTACTCTGTTATGCTTGTCTGAATTCTATATTCTGTAAGATTATCTGACTGCAACTGTGATATGCAAGTAATGATCTATTAACTGATTTTGATTCTTTATGGCCTTCATGTGTACTCTGATATGTGACCTTACTCTGTAAGACGAAATGCGATTCTTGATGAACTATGAGCATGTTATCATGTACTAATAATCAAGAATGCAAGGGTAGTGATCTGCTTACTGGGCCTTTAGCTCATTCCATCTTAATTTCATAATTGTAGAGTGAATGGTGGTAGCAGCTGTGCTCGAGGTGGGCGGTAGATGGAGGGACCGAAGCCTGAGGTTAAGAAGTTGAGAATCCGCCTTCCAAGACCTCTGTAGGATGTTTTGGTGATTTCAGTGATATGATGTATTCCTCATTTTATGTATTTTTGGGCCAGTAGGGCCTTAACGAACTTGTAAAGACTTTGATTTGGAAAGAAATATATTCGTTGTATTTTTGAATTATGATTGTTGGATTTATTTTAGTTTTCTTTTGTGGTTTGCTCTCGATTCTGTGTTTTCATATGTTGGGCCACTCCCACCTAAGTGACATTCGCGACCTTCGGTCGCGATCCCACGCTCTGTCGCTCACCGGCAGGGGTCAGGGAGCAGGGTCATGACACCCTTTGACTAACTTGTCTTACAAATTAACCATAGAAATGTTGTGCGGAAAAACAAGAGGATTACAGGTCAAGGGAGGCAATTCCGAACCAACTCAAGCAACTAGGGGGCTTTCTTCGTGATCTAAGAGGGCGCTCATGAGAGCCAGCCCGAGTAAGTCCCGAACCCACCTAAAATTTCTCTCTCATTGGTTGGTATACCTGCCCTTGCCCTTGAGAAAGGTTTTGAGAGAGCAATCTCAAATCCCCGAGTTCACCAGAAACCCGAGACACATGCCGCCAGATGACTTAGATTCGGAGGGCGAGATCGAGGCACCTAACCAGCTTGGCGACTCCACTGAGGACTTAACTCATTAGTCGGTTCGCTCTTGTTTGACCACTTTCCTTTTTACTTTTTGCACATATTCTATGGCACTTGGGTTGTTCAACCCATTCATCTGGGTCAGGGAATTCCTTATCCCTGCACTCTTGGCTATCCCAAGGAAGCGAGTCACTCAAGCCTCCTTCCCTACTCTCCTTCTAAGTTAGGACTCACGATTCAGCTCCCAGGTTCTCACCTGGATCGACGCGAGAGGGTACTTAAAGGTCCTTGCCTCTTCGCTTTCTCGCCCTCGTGAACTTTTCACCAAGGCCTCTTGCATGGGTAGCACTCTTGCTGCCGCGCACCCTGCTACTGGCAAATCTCTTGCCAGTCATACTATTGTGGTACGGTGAAAGGCTGCCTCATCCATCCTTGTGAAAGGAAAGCAAACTGTCGTTGCTCTTGAGGTTCATTGCAAGGCAACCCCCTGTACTCCTTCACTACTCCGAGCATCCACACCTGGAGGGTCATACACAAAGGCGGAGGTCTTGAGATCTTCACCCCTCACACACACTGAAAGGCTCGTGGTTTATCCACTCGAGCCACACCTCAGGGCAACCCTCATGTCGCCTTGAGCTCGCATCCAGGGCCAGGCCTTCTCGGGCCAAACCTTACATGCGCCATGCATTCGCTTTCCACAGCTCGGGGCAGCGCTAGCTTTATGCCACCTCGAGCACAGGAGGGTCGACCGTTCCGTCTTCCCTCCAGGCATACACGGCTTCACCTTGTGAGAGACAAGCTCCTACCTCGTCCCTCACAAACACAAGCTCGTGGGTCTCAGCCTCCTCAGGTCGAACCCATTGACTGAGCCCGGGCTCATCCCTAAGTCACCCGAACGGCTAACCCTAAAGGTGCACACGCACCATCTTTGCAGGTCCCTCTTGGATTCAGACTCGAGCGGAGTCACAAACCAGCTTCTTCCTCTGCCGCTTCCCTGACTCCAGGCAAGCACCACGAGTCTTGGTACTCAATGATCTTCCCTAAGAGTATCATCTTGAGCCAGCCCCGGGTCAACTGAACACCCCAAAGGAATTTGGGGCAACTACTTGATGTCAAACAGAGGCCTCCAGCCTCCAAGACAAGAACCCAAGTTGCCCTCCATCATTGGGTCCCACTCCCTGCTCTAGCTCATAGACATGGCCCTCGCTTGTTCGAAGAAAACAGGGTAGTCCAGGTCTCAGGCTTAGTTATGGAATAGGTCCACAGCTGCCTCAGGATCAAGTAGAAAAAGGCATGTAGATCCTGACCAGGGAAACCTCCAAGGCAGTTGAGGTCACCACCCCTGAAAACCTCCTTCCTTGTAATCCCGTCTTCCCTCTTCAAACGCCGGAGCCTGAGCAAGTCCAAGAATACTGTTTGGTGATCTCCACCCAGAAGTCACGGTCCAAAGACCGTCAAGAACCGGTCCTCAAAAGATCGGCATACAAAGCCCGAGTCTAGTCGGGGCAAGCTGAGCCCCTCCAGACTGACTTGCCACGCACGACTCGCCAGCCTTGACAGTCTGTTGCATCACCTGACTCTAACCTCCCAGGAGAAACGGTCAGTGTCATGGTGATCAATGATTAGAATGACGCTCAGGAGGAGCGAATGAACAAGTTCGAGGATGTAACGACCCAAAATTTTCCCAGCTAGTTAGAATGTATGGTGGGATAGGGAGGCTGAAGTTGAGAGCCAGCACCGGGTGAGATGGAGAAGAGGCCAGCATCGGGTGAGTTAGAGAAGAGGCCAGCGCCGGTTGGAAGTGTTAGCGTCGGGTGAAGAGACAAACGCTGGGTGAGTTGGAGAAGAGGCCAGCGTCGGGTGAGTTGGAGAAGAGGCCAGCGTCGAGTGAGTTGGAGAAGAGGCCAGCGTCGAGTGAGTTGGAGAAGAGGCCAATGCCGGTTAGAAGAGTCAGTGCCAAGTGGATTTGTGTGAAGAGGACAGCACCGGTTGGAAGAGCTAGCGCCGGGTGAATTGAAGAAGAGGCCAACGCTGGTTGGAAGAGCCAGCGCCGGGTGAAGAGCCAGCGCCGGCTGTGTTTCTAACAAGCATGAGTTGTGTTTGCCACTTGTCAAATGCATGCTGATTGAGTGCCACATGTCTAGATTTTATAGTATTTTGGTGACACGTGGCCAGCCACCTCAACCCAAGAGTACTTAAGCCCCCTTTTTCATTTATACCACTGTGGTCACGAATTTTAGCTAGCCAAACGAAGTTCATTTTTGGCCAGGATATAGCCATTTGAAACATATTTTAATAGGCTAAAATTTTTATGAAGAAACTATTTTGAAAAGCTTCCTAGATTGAAAATTATGCTTTATTTTATGAAGGTATGTCATTGTTGGCAGTATTGATAAAAATCAGAACTAACGCCTTATTTTCCATTAATTTTTGAACCACCACATGGAATCCAAATGCTTTAAAGTTTGGTTTGTTAGAAATATATACGTATTGGTTTAAAATTTTATTTTGAAATCGTCACAAGTTGCTTTATGGTTTGAATGCTATAATGATTTGAAGCAGGCCACGTTTCTATCCACTGTACACAGCAGGGCGCAGTTAGTTAACCCTCGTTTTCTTGAACCTTTAAGAGGTCAAACGGAATCTTGTTGTCTTTAAACCACTCCCAAGTGAGGGATAGGTGTGTTTGGTACGAAATTGATTTTGGAATCATCTTTAAACTCTAAATGGTCCAAAAGTTAGGACCCAATTGTGAGTGCACGTATGCATGAATGATAATGAAGTTATGCTTTGCTATGACATGGAAGCATGATTATGATGAATGCCTTATTACGATATGAATTGCATGATCTTAATGATGCTTATGCTATATGTGAATGGATACCTACTGTGTGAATAATTGTATCATAATGCTTATGCGATATGTGAATGGATACCTATTGTGTGAATGATGGTAACATAATGCTTATGCTATATGTGAATGGATACCTACTGTGTGAATAACGGTATCATAATGCTTATGCTATATTGTGAATGGAATCCTATTGTGTGAGTGATGGTATCATAATGCTTATGCTATATGTGAATGGATACCTATTGTGTGAATAATGGCATCATAATGCTTTTCACATATACCTACTATGTGAATAATAGTATCATAATGCTTATGTGATATGTGAATGGATACCTACTATGTGAATGATGGTAACATAATGCTTATGCTATATGTGAATGGATACCTACTGTGTGAATGATGGTATCGTAATGCTTATGCTATATGTGAATGGATACCTATTGTCTGAATAATGGTATCATAATGCTTATGCTATATATGAATGGATACCTACTATGTGAATGATGGTATCATGATGCTTATGCTATATGTGAAACGACACCTACTGTGTGAAGGATAGTGCTGCGATTTTTCCCTAACTTCCTATGATAGGACGAGACTCAGGATGTGAGTAGTTGGAAGGGTCGCACCTCCCAGATCTATGTGGGCACTACACATTGAGTCACTTAATGGTAGTATAATGCCCTCTCACCAAAAGGGTGCAAGGAGAGGGTAGTATCTTGCAAGGCCTCTGCCTATTGAAAACCCCAAAGTGCATTGGGGATGTGTGTGTGTGTGAGGGCCTTACAAAGTGGGTCTTCCACTTGTCATGGTCCACCCTCTTGAGTGAGGGTAGAAGTCCCAAGTTCAGGATTGGCTTAGCCTGACCGATGTGGCTTATACTTCAGGAGTAGATAAATCTGTTTGCTGGACTTATTTATACTTTTTGCACGAGCTTTTAATGTAATTGTGATATGTTGTCATTATTAATCTACTTTAAGAAAGGTGGTTGTGACTTATGCATTATATATATATTGAACTGCCTTTCTCACAATTCTGTTAGAGTGTTGAGAAGCATGTCGAGGGACTTTATTTGATACATATGAATATGTACATATGTGTGTGTTGCATATTTGTTATCACTATCATGCTAGTTGGAATGCAATGGTGCAGATCTGCTTACTGGGTTGTTAGCTCATTCCATCTTAATTTCATAACTGTAGAGTGAAGAGTGTTGACACCTGTGCTTAAGGTGGGTGATCATTGGGGATTTAGAGCTAGAAGCCGAGAGCTTGAAAAGCCTCCCTTTGAAGACTTTCATTGTATATTTTGGATGTCTCAGTAATGCGTGGTGTACCTCATTTTGTGCATTTTGGGCCAGTAGCGCCTTGAATGAATTGTAAAGACTTTTTAACACTGATATGAATGAGTTGGTGGTACTTTTGAGTTGTTAGATGTTTGATGAATGGTTTTATACTAGATTTTCTTCATAGTTTTCTCTTGATTCCACGTTTTCATACGTTGAGCCACTCCCACCTGAGTAATGTTCACAACCTCCGGTCGTAATCCCACACTTTGTCGCCCTCCGACAAGGGTCAGGGGGCAGGGTCGTGATAGAAGAAATGATGCAAGCCATCCTCAGAAAGATGGAGCGCTTGGAGGCCTTCAGGTCCCCTTCTTCGTTTGATTCCCCAACCAGTGAGGACACAGCTCCAAGGCAGACTCCCCCTTCAGTCTCCTAAGATAGCTCCTCTTCTCGCGGGGTCTCCCAAACTGATATAGATGCTATGGTGACCCATAGCCTGAAGAACAAGGTTCCGGGCATGCAGGAGACGCCACTCTACCAAAAGCCGTATCCTTCGTACCGTTTCTCTTGAACTACCAAAAAGGGAAACTCCCCCTGTTCAATGGTAGCACGTTTCCTCACCAGCATACGACCCACTTCCAAGCGACCTGCCAGGAGACAACAATTGACAAACGTCTCCTCCTCCACCAGTTCGTCGAGACTCTCGAAGGACCAGCCTTCTAGTGGTATGCTCGGCTGCCGCCAAACTCGATGCACACTTGGCAAGAAATGGAGCAGTTGTTCTACCAACGCTTCTACGAAGTACAAAGGAACGTGGAAACCATCGAGCTCCTCACCTTGATGCAAGACCCTGGTGAGCCGGTTGATAAGTTCATCACTCGATGGAGAGAGTTGGGAAAGAAGCAGTCCAGACCTCCATACTAAACATGCTTCTCGAGATCGCCCTACATGTTGAGGCATTCAATCCACCCTCCATGTAAGAGCTCATCTTTAAGGTAGTTCATATCAAGGGATTGTTCAAGCACCACGGCAGCCCTCGTCAGCAATCCTTCGTCTCAAACTCTTGCTCCAGCAGTTGGGGCAATCAAAAGACAGTGATCAGTGTGACCTTCACCGTGGCTGGCACTAAAGGCACGACTCCCCAAACTCTCGACCTCTCTAAAGCATAGGAGCCTCAGACCGAGGGCAAGCAGCAGTCCTACAATGCGGTCCCACCTCCTAAAAACAGTAAGCAAAATGACTACTGGACCCAACACCAGAATAAGGTTTACCTCTTTGACACCTAGTGGACCCCTGCATTGCTCCAACTGCTGTTAGAACAGAACATTATCCAGCTGCTAAAGGTCACCACTGTAGAGTCACTGGGGCAGGAGTCGAATGAGAAGTAATGTGCCTATCATAGGAGAGTAGCTCACCCCAGTCACGATTGCTACAAGCTCAACGACATTATCGAGGCCCTTATCAACAAGGGTCAGATAAAGCTCGAAGAGTTGAAAAAGGCATGCAGGACAGCTGAGGCATCTCACATAGTCACGATCCAAGAGGATGACGGGGCACCCGCTATCCTTTGTGCATTTTTCTTTATAATGCTTGAAGAAGGGATCGCCACCCCAAAGCCTACAAGGCAGCCCAAGTTCCTGCCTCCAGGGACCGAGAACAGATACAAGGTCATGACATCAGCGAGTGCATTGGCTTCCACAAACTCTTGGCAGAAAAGATGCAGCAGTGTCAGGAGGTTCAGGGTGACCTGGCGAGACACCCTCAGCTCCCTCTTCCGCCTGTGTAAGAAGACCCCCTGACGCAAGCCCAGCAAAATACTGAGCAAGACCCTCTGCAGGCCCTCTTTGAGGCAATGCTCCAGCAGGGTCTTATCACCCCTAAGTCAGCCAGATAGCCTAAGCTTCTTGCCCAGGGCACGAAAAAACTCTGGTGCCCCTATCACTGAGTGTGGGGTCACGAACTCAAGGAGTGCACTGGGCTCGAGGCAACAGTCACGGAGAAAGTTCAACAAGGCCACATCGTCGGTGCAGTTCTCTTAGAACATGTCCAAGCCCTCGCACCCATTCAAGGGGAAGCCTCCCTCATGAGCATGCACTGGACCTTTCAGAGCCCTCGACCTCTCAACCCTGGGAAGTCTACCATGGGCGAAGAAGGCTCAAATCCCTGCAACATGAGGTAGTCTACCAAGCTAGGGCCACTTACCAGCCTGATAGGGCAGTCTAAACACCCCCATAGGGATCCCAAAGGAGGCGACGAGCACCTAGGTCAGCCCGTCGAAGGAATCATCTTCCTCAGCCACTAGTCGAGGAAGAATTCCTCAGGTTCCTCCACTGTCGACCTTGCGAGACTTCATCCCAGGTGTAGCTCGCCCATCTTATTGTCCAAACAGGCAGATGGCCCTGAGTTATCAATATCTCAGGAGTCGGCCAAAATGGGTGACAACGTTAAAAGCACCCCACAATGGTCAAAGCTGGGGCATGACCTTAAATACCCCCTGCAAACGTCCAATTCTGGTGATGACATAAAAAGCTGCCCAAAACGTTATAACTCTTCTTCTCCTATCCCCTCCTCTATTCCTTCTGCAGGTACTGCGCGACGATGCCCATATTTCGACACTCTAAACAAAGAGTTCAGAGGCACCAGCCTCACCATGTCGCAGCAAGAGCACCTCAAAGAAATGCAGGATTCTTGATAGGCACCGATGCCCTCACAGCCCAAGCCAAAGCCGAGTCATCCTCGACCTCCTCTTCTAAAGAAGACTCCCACGTGGTGCATATCTTGGAAGTACCAGCTAGCACATGGCAAATGAACATAAGATCGAGAAAGAAGCTACAGCCCACACCTCAAAAGATCAAGATCCTCAAATTTCTTGATCCTTCACTTTCCTCTGAGCCTAAACCTCATACCTCTACATCCCTAGTATAAATTCATATTACTGCCCAACTCAGACCGCACCGGCTGAATAAAGTCAGCCAGTGTCACAAATTAGAACTCAACCAAAGCCTGTTCCTAAGCTAACCCTAGCACCTACACTAGTGACCGGATCAGGAACACAGAAGACGAATGAAGATAAAGTAAAATCCGATGTAATTGGGCATTTGAGAAAGCTTCTAGCCCTTTTAAGTATCTATGATGCCCTCGTGCTGTCTAGAGACTATTGTATGGCTCTAGTCTAAGCTCTTTCTAACCCAGAGGTGAACGAGACTGAGATGGAACTTATTAAGGTTGACCCAACCATTCTAAGTGGGTGCCTGGCAATATCCTTTTCCGAAGATGACCTTCAGTTGGGAGGCAAATTCCACAATCATTCCCTCTTCGTGAATGGTGAACTGCACGCCTACCCTCTCAATTGGATCATGCTGGGCGGAGGGTCAGCAGTTAACTTAATCCCAAGAAGGATTCTCACCCTTCTGGGATTAGGGTCTGACAACCTCACTCTTACCCACGTCACTGTGCAAGGGTTCAACCAATCATGAGAAAAGAGCCGACACAGTGCGTCTTCACCTCAAGATTGGTGATCTCAACGATTATGCTCAGCTCTACGTAATCGACACCGATACCTCTTACAATGTTCTGCTTGGTCATCCTTGGCTTCACGATCAGGGAGTGGTTCCTTCCACTCTCCACCAATGTTTCAAGTACAGCCGAGATGGAAGGAAACACATGGTATATGTTGACAAAAGATGGTTTCCCGTAGCTGAAACTCACTATAGCTGATACTATTTCACAAACCTTCCAGCATTAGAAAAGCCAAAAGATGATAATTAGATGTCTGTGAGAGAGACAGGACCTTCGTCTCATGACGACGTTGAGGATCTAGGCGAATGATCACGAATATGTTCAAAGAAGAGGAAAGAAAAGGCAAGATCCTCCCTTTGACCCCCATTCGCCCAAATATGCCTTGCCACCTCTCCAAGGTCATGGTATCCTCTCCCGAAGACCAAGCTTCTTCCTCTACTTCTAATTCACCAAAACAAAACGACGAGTCAGAAGTAGCCCTTGAGCTTGAGGAAGCCCCAGAAGTGGACCTTCTAACACTAAGGGTCACTTATACATCAGACCAGCAAAAGGTTCTGCATGTCCCCATCGCTCTCTTAGAGGCAGAACTGGCTCACCAACCGCCATGGAAGGTGCTCCAAATTCTGTCCTCCTTGAACAAGGAGATCACCGACAGCCAAAGAAGGTTCTACACTTCTCTAGAGTTGTTGAGGAGGTACAAACTGACAAGAGTCAACCCTCTGGCTCTCAGGAACAAGACCCCATGGTGGAGCTGAGAAGCAAGGTGCGTAACCTCTAGAATCAGCTAAAGGCTATGCGTGTCTCTTCAAAACACTTAAAGGAGTTTATCTCTAAAACTAAGACCTATGACGAGCTCAAAAGCAATGTACCTCAAATCGAAGCTAGAGCTTCCCCAGACTAGAGCATTTACAACGAGCAGGCTCATCAAATCATGAGGACCATGAATTATGAGCCCCTCTCCAATCAAACACTCAGGGGTGAGGTAGCAACTGCTCCCCCATTCGAGGTCATTAAAGCCACAGCAGGCTACCACCTGATGAAGCAAGGAGTGGGCTACTCTTTCTCGTCTCAAACCATGAAAGGGCGGAAGTAATGACATGAAGAAGAAAAAGTGGGAACAAAAGACATGCCATGCACAAGGAAGAAAAAGGGTCATTTCATTCATCAAGAAAAAATATTACAAGTGTCTTTTCTTTACAAAAATAAAATGGAAAGAAGGCACCATCAGAAGAAGTCTATAATCTCATTGACCCTCCCTCTACATTCTTTGATTGAAGCCTTCACCTTCTCAATCTCGGCCCTCAATCCAGCCACCATGTTGGCCTCATGGTCCACTAAAGCTAGTTGCTCCCTCAAGGAGGTCTCAAGGTCCAGTAACTTCTGGCCTAACTCCTTATCCATGGCTTCCTAGGCTGCTGGCCCCTTCTCCTTCTCCTTCGACAGCCAGAGAGCAGACAAAGCCCTCTGAACTCTCTGCGACCTCCACTTTAGCAGCTGAACAGCCGAAGCAGCACTCGAACCCCAGCGTGGCACCTCTGCAAATTCTACTAAGGCTCCAAGAGACCTTCTTCCTCGCTCAGAAAGCCTCAACACTTGCTGAAAAGTCCTTGGAATCATGCTGCGAAGCTTCGCACCTCCTGAAGCTCGCCAAAAAACTTCCTAAGGACCTATCTCTGCAAGTTTTGGCCAGGAAGTGCTCGTAGTAAAACCCTTGCTATAAAGCTTTGGCTCTCTCTCTCTCTCTAAAAATTCTTTCTACTATTTTACCCTTCAGTAAAATAGTAAACTAGGGTTTCTACCCTGCAGTACCACGAACTGCCCTCGACAAACAAGGAATGATGCTCTAGTCCCTAACTCTTGATGGCGATAAGACCAGGCTAGGGCAGGCCAAGCCCGAGACCCGAAGCATCATCGTTGCATGCCTCGTCAAGACGTGCGTCGCGTGCCTCATCAGAAGGCTAGTGCCGTGCGCTCAATCAAGGCTTTTACCAAGCGCCTTGACCAGAGACTATCGTCGCCCATCTCGTCCAGAGATTATCGTTGTGCGACTCGTCCACAGATCACCACCGCAAGAGAGGGCTACTCCCACGTGCTTCACCAAGGAACTTAACGCATCACTTAGGCTTATTGATGAATGTGCCACTCCACACTTAGTGCCACGCACTGGCCTTGACACTTCCCTTTAGACCATCGTCTCTCATCCTCAAGAACTTCATTCCCTGCATCACAATCTCACTCCTCAGGGAGCCCAGTCTCCGGTGAAGGCTCTATCCCCTCATGGAGTCACATCCCCTCGCCGCTACTACCACGATCCGTGCTGCATGACTTTAAACGGCACTGCCACGGTCCGTGCTGCATGACTTTCAACTGCACTGCCATGGTCCGTGCTGCATGACTTTAAACTGCACTACCACGGTCCGTGCAGAATAACCTTAAACTGCACTGCCATGGTCCATGCTGCATGACCCTAAACTGCACAGCCATAGTCCTGGTCACATGACGCAAAACTGTACAACTATGGTCCGAACTATATGACCTTAATGGAGGTCTAGTTGTACGAACTTAAACTGTAAAGTCCTTGTCACATGACTCAAAACTGTACGACCATGGTCTGATCTATATGACCTTAAACTATAGCAGAGGTCTAGTTGCACCACCTTAAACTGCAAAGTCCTTGTCGCATGACTCAAAACTATACGATCATTGTCCGAACTATATGACCTTAAACTATAGCGAAGGTCTAGTTGCACAACCTTAAATTGCAAAGTCCTTGTCACATGACTTTAAACTTACAACCTTGATCTAGATGTGTGACCTTAAACCATTATGCATGTCCTAGCCGCATGAAGATAAAAGGCTCAACACCATGGTCCAAACTACATGACCCTAAACTGTAGCAGAGGTCTAGTTGCACGACCACAAACTGCATGGTCCTAGTTGTAAGACTTTAAACTGTATAGCCATGGTCCGAGCTAGAAGACCCTAAAACTGTAACACGCAGTGCGAGAAATAGTCCATACGCATAACTCCAACTAGACCCCTAGCGGAGTTAGTGTATGCAAGGGTCATACTCACCCTGTCATCTCCAGAGAGTTAAGGCCATTCTTACCCCTACAACCCACATTGCGGTTCATCTGTGCTCTGGCTTGTCAGAGTTCCATGCACACCTATATTCATTATCCCCATGGAGTCACACTGGCCCTCCCAATCCCCACTAAAGCCTCTCCCGTTTACTACTCCTCGTAGGGTCACCACCTTCATCTACATCTCTTCGCATGTGTATAGCCTTAACTATCTTTATTCCCAAGGAGTCAGATTACTATCCACGTACCAACCTCCCATGCAGCCCTACGAACATGGCGATTCGTACTCGGTCCATGCTGCATGAACCTAAACTACATAGCCATGGTCCAAACTATATGACCTTAAACTATAGTGGAGGTCTAGTTACACAATCTTAAACTACACGGTCCTGGTTGCATGACCTAAAACTGCATAACCACGGTCCAAGCTATATGAGCTTAAATCATAGTGCGCATCCTGAACGCATAACATTAAACTGCTTTACCTAGGTCTAGGAGGTGCAACCTTAAAACATGCCCCCATTAACCGTACACCCCTTTCATGTGCATCTTCGCGCACGCTTTCCCTAACTGACCCATTTGTGGGCACGTACCCTCTTCTTCACCCTAGTGAGCCTACTTAGGCGCACGCACTCTTTACGTGCATCTCCACACATGTCATCTTCCCTAGCAGGCCCATTCGTGTGTGCCGGCCACCTTCACCATCTTTCATCATCCCCCAGTGAGTCTTACCCATGCTCACCAAACGGCAAGCCATCTTGGCACCCATATTCACCGTCAGCTAGTGGGTCACCACTTTTCACCTACCATCCAATCAACTCCCCACAGGCAATTTAATGCCATCCTCCCAAGTGAGTCAAAGTCATCACCAGACTCACTCTATGGCCTCTACAGACTGCCATTCCTTACAGCTACGGTCCAGCTGTATGACCCTAAACTATAGTGCGCATTCTGACCGCATGACGTAAAAGGCTTCGCACAGGTCTCGAAGGCACGACCCTAAAACATGACTTGTAAAAAAAAACGGGCATGGTGTACACCTGGACAAGGGAACTCCATGAGTAAAAATGATGGACGGGCATGGTCACGAAACCATGAGTAAAAGAGTTCCGTGGAAAAAGAAACCCAAGCACGGTGAAAAACCCAATATGGCACAGTGACAACAAAAGGGTGGACATGACAACAAAGTCATGGGTAAAAGATCCCAAGAATAACATAAGTTGGTGAAAACCGTCCTCACGGCGCCACTTCCCATGTTCAAGTGAAAACTCGCGAAAGGGCGCTTGGATCGACAAAGCAGGTTGACGCACTTCCACAACCTCAACCAACTCCCCAGTGTCATGGCCCATCAGGGAGTGAGAGCACATAAGATCTCCCCGGTTACATGGCTCATCAGGGAGTGAGAGCCTCATAAAATCTTCTCGGTTTCATGGCTCATCAGGGTGTGAGAGCACATAAGATCTCCCTCGTTTCATGGCTCATCAAGGAGTGAGAGCATATAAGATCTCCCCAATTTCATGACTCATCAGAGAGTGAGATCCTCATAAGATCTCTCTGGTTTCATGGATCATCAGGGAGTGAGAGCTGCATAAGATCTCCCCAGTTTCATGGCTCATCAGGGAGTGAGAACCTCATAAGATCTCCCTGGTCTTATGGCTCATCAAGGAGTGAGAGCCACATAAGGTCTCCCACATTCATGGCTCATCAGGGAGTGAGAGCCACAAAAGATCTCCCCAGTTTCATGGCTCATCGGGGAGTGAGAGCTGCATAAGATCTCCCCAGTTTCATGGCTCATCAGGGAGTCAGAGCCATATAAGATCTCCCCAGTTCAACAACAACAAGAGTCCTTGAGGTTTAGGACGATGACCAAAAGATCCCTCTGAAAATGCTACGAGCCATTGCGAAGGCAAGAAACTAACGAAGCCAGGGTCTAACCTGCCACAGGCTTTAGGGTAGTCTTCACCAAACCCTCTAGCCTACATGGGACCAAACTTTCGGGTTGGGTCAGAAGCAGCCGACTGGACCCCACTAGACGGGATCTACAGGCGATACCTTGAGCATCAAAAGCAAACCTAGTGTAGTAACAAACAATGCCGATCGAAGGTTCGCAGCATTTGGCCTACAAAAAAGGCCTGGTTCTGTACAATGAGGTCTTGACAAACGCCTCATGCTCTAGAACCACAGATAGCCTCTTGAGGGTGTGGACTTTGATAAAGATCCCTCAAACTTCTCGAATGATTGCACTTCTTGATTCTCTTGAAGCACAACGTTCGGTGGGGCATGCTGTTGGAAGGTATTTTTCACAAACAATGGGGCCCCCGCTCAATAAAGGCCTAGCAAGTAGTGGAGATTCCGACAGTCTCATAACAGTCCCAGAACTGGCCAAGATCTTCATGAGGTCTCTCAAGAGTCTCCTATCAAGTTTTGTCGCATTCTGACATGTTTTAGGCAGTGCAGATTGAGAAATAGTTCTGGTAGAATCAGCCTTTAGCACCCTGAAACGGACCCCTATAACTAGAGCCACATTTTTCAGTATCTCAAATTGCTGTGGGACCACCACCGTTGGATCTGACACAGTTGAAAACCCCAGGGGTCAAGTTTCACCTCAAGCGAACATTCCAAGAAGAAGTTATAGGCGAAAGAGTGAAACAGGAGAAGCCGCACGCTATTCCTGTGTGGCCACCCTGTAACACTACACCATTGAAGGGACAGTCACGATCAATGAATTTCGATGCTCATATCTCACTTGTCCTAAGTCAAATCATGCTCAAATTTTGATGCTCATATCTCATTTGTCTTAAGTCAAATCATGCTTAAATTTGCTGGTCCGTGAAGAAAGTGCAAGAAATTCAACGGCGTCGTGCCTCGCTAGAGTGGCCAAATCAAACCGCTAGCAAGCCCGATTGATGCGAGACCAAATCCATTGCGGGCGTAAGGTCTCCGGCCATGTTGACTCGAACCCCATACATGATTAACGGTCGGATTCTGCACACAAACCGACGAACAGACTGCAAATTCTGTCTCTGAAATCCTTAATTCTTGCCAAAATTCCAAACTTGCAAAGTCTTCGTTCGGCCACAGAATTGAGCTGCTTTGGTGCCCCGTGATCGTAGTGGCATGCTCAATGTGATTCAGCGAAGAAAACATAGAAATCAAGGAACAAACGCACTATCAATCCAAAGTTTCAAGATGTACTCAAATTTCAAGTCACATGATCGTGTACCAAAAATACGATCCATGGCTCGCAGTTGGTATCAAATCGATCGCCATGTCAAGCCCTACAAGAAAACAATCATTTTAAAATCAACCAGGCATCAGAACGACCCTGGATCAGCCATGCATGATCACACAAGTCCTAGGGTTACACATGGACAGTTATGGAATTCCACAACTTGTTAGGAAGGGACAAATATGTCATTTTGCACCCTATTTTCTAATTTCTTTTAATTCAATTTAATTTTAATTTCTAGCAATTAGGGTTACTTTTGATCATCCACCCATGTTTGAGGCGCACTTCTATATATACATACCATCATTGTACGTAAAGAAAAGAAGAGACAGAGGCATACACACACAAGAGAGAGTTTTCACTTAATACAAGTTTTTCTTTCTTATCATTGTTGTCATGCTTGAGAGAGGGAGTGAGGTGAGAGAAAATTTTGACCGGTACCCCTAGGTTTACGGTAAACCTTCTCTCTTCTTTTTTTTTCTTCTTCTCTCTCTCTTCTCCCCTCTCTTCTCCATCTGAGTTCCTCGCAGGGGTCATCCATGGTAGTAGCAGTGTCATGCATGCCTCTCCCTTGGTCTCACAGGGCGTGCATGGTGATGGCAACGCCACGCACGAGTCTCCTTCCCCTTCTACTCGTCTGTTCCTTCCTTTAAGTGAGGTCTGTAGTCGGCATTGCCCATCGCCGCCCATAGACGTAGCTTTGGCGTCTCAGTGAAGAATCGAGACGGCAAGGTTTGTTGCCACCTGTAGGGGTCTCTCCCTATCGCGTGTCTAGTGTAGACGGCGATACCTATCGCCGCTTGGTAGGGGCTTTTGCAACAGCTATCGCCGTCCGCGAGCCTCCTCCATGTGCTTGGTGCTCGTTGTCATTCTCCCTGCATCCTGTGCCTACCGCTGTGCGACCTAGGAGAAACTATCACCGTGTGCCTCGTTAGGATCTAGCGTCGTCAACAAGGGATGCACTGTCTCCTTGCATTCCCCACCGTGATGCCTATTGGTGTTCGAATTTCCCCTTCTCTTTGCCGCCTTGTTCTTTCCTCTTGACCTATTTATTCTCTCACTTGACTAAGGGTAGACTTAGCCTATCACCGACGCGCCGACCTCGGTTTCGAGTAGTATTGCTGTCGTACTGGTCTTGAGAACCGTGCACGTCTTGCTACCACACTGAGTCAGTAATTTCTGGTTGTCATGCTAGTCTCACCCCTACGTCAAGCTCTCTTCTTTTCTTTCTTTCACTGAACCTTACACTTCATCGCCTTCTCATGTG